>JAOCPT020313598.1:0-13514 GCA_026546935.2 Palythoa grandiflora | reverse complement strand
GAATTGGAGTAAAGTGAGAAAGTCTTACTCACCTCGTGGGAAGCCAAATCGCCATTTTACAACTTTGGCTCAAAACGTCAGTTTTCTCCATCGGATCTCGCTGAAACTTTCCACAAAATTAGAACTCCCTTAGATGTTGATATTTTGAAAAAACAAAAATTTTTGAGATCGGTTGAGAAACGGGTGAAACTTGGCAGAATCAGTCTCACCGGGTAGGAAGAAGCGGGTCCGCCATCTTGGATTTTGACTTGAATCGTGACGTTATTGAACGATGCGACACTCACAAAGGTGACATACGGAAAATACGCCACTCGGGTCCCGGATGAAGTGGCGTATGGAATCTACGGGTGGTTTAGTTCCCAGTAAAACACTCTTCTCCATATAATAAATAAGAATAAGCGCCGCGGCGGTACATACGGTACGCACTAGAATAAAGGAATCGTATTCGAGAAGAACTGACTCTAATCCTAATCATAATCATAATCATAACCCTAACCCTAATCCTGAATAATAATCATAATCATAATCATAATCATAATCATATAATCATAATCATAATCCTAGTCATAATAATAATCATAACCATAATTATAATTATAGTTATAACCATAATTATAACTTAAATTTTGGTATATATCATGTGCATTTTAATACAGTATTGACAAAGATAATTGCGTTTAAAGTTAAGTTAGCGTTAATAACAAATTTGGAATGTGCTACACGGTCAAGAAGCAAATAATTTGAGAGAGCTTCGTGAGGTAATTGTAACATCAAGCCGCAACCTGGATGCAGATAATATGAAATTTTTTCGACTGCACGCTCACACAGGCAAGATAGTGCATTGTAGCTGCGGGGCATGCATTTCAGCATGAATAGCAGTTTTATTTGGAAAATGAACGTGTACTTTTCGACCGCATGCAGTGTACCTAAGCGCAGGTTATTGCGGCATTAACATTTCATAGGCTGTTTTTTGCTTATTTTCGACATTTCCAGAAACGTTAACTCAACTTTAAACGCCATTATCTCCGTCAATACTGTATTAAAATGCACATGGTATGTACCAAAATTTAGGTTATACCTTATTGAATAAAATGAAAACTTTTTAAGTGAAAGAGCTTATTTACTTTTTTATTTTGACCGAATCAAAGAGGAGTACTTTTTTGGGGCCATCCGGTATAATAATATTTTAAATTAGTTTTAGTCATTAGCTCTTCTTTGGAGCAAAACGGCTAATGAGGGAAAAGGTATTTTCTCTATATCTCCATCCCCACTGATATATTTAGTTAACACCAGTAACTAGCTCAAACCATTACCCCTAATACTCACCCTATATACCTGACCCCTAAAACATCGATTGCAATCCTGAGCATAACCAATCGGCTAATTCTACTGAGTATTTGAATTCAGCATTGTATAGAGATTTAAAACCTCTTATTTATGTTTACCTCAGTGGCCTGTACCTTATCCTGAAAGCTTTTTCTGTTTAATTCTGATGTATAAATAAAATTGTTTTACGTTGGTTTTGTATTCTGTTCTCGTACGAACAAAGCTCATGATGCACTATACCTTTAGGCCCAGTGGATATCTCGACAATTATCTCTGTCTTAGATGAATTATCTTCAACCGTAACATCTAAGTCTAAATCGTCTTCTTCAAAATCATAAGCCGGGTTATCCAGCGCTCCTCCACGGCTCTGGTGAAAAAGAGGAACACATAACCAATCAATTTAATAAGTATTGTAAATCAAAACGGGCATAGATGGAAAAAAAAGAAAAAAAAATTGACATGCACTCAACAGATGTGGCTTCATAGCTCAGTTGGTTAGAGCACTGCACCGGTGTCACAGAGATCACGGGTTCGAATCCCGTTGAAGCACGAATTTTTTTCAGGCTTCTCTTTCGCAATTACTTAAATTGCGTTCATAACCGCGAAGGTCGTATCATAACGTCACAGAAAACCTCCGAGTCGTCATTGCAGCAATTATTTGGGTCAGCAACTTACTCCGTGAATGCTGAGCCAATTCCATTCTCAATTATTTTAGTAAAACTCCCTAAGTCCCTTTTATAACTCTCTTTTCTTGACGTATATTATTGCAATATTCTTTGGGCATCTACCTATGATTCTTATTTATAACTTCTTTTTTGCTGCAAAAGAAAGCGATTCGTATCACATTCTCTCCGCCTCAAACTCACACAAAGCCTCTTTTTCACAATCTTAATATTTTGCATATTCACTCTATCCTCGCGTGACAAGTATTGGCTTATTTTGGTTTTTTTGGTTTTTTTTTCACTTGTAAATAATTTACTGCTTCTCCTCTTTCTTCACCTTTTCACTTCAATACTGAATATCACGAGTATTTCATTCGCTGTAGACGTCATTTGCACAAAGTGTTTTCTTTTAAAATACCATCTTTTAATGAGCTCTTAAGCTCATTCATTTCGAAAGTGTGTAATTTCTGCTACCCTTAAGATACAACTTTAGATATTTTCACTACACAATAGACCAGTCTCGTATTCTAAGTTGCCGCTGCATGACCTCCTATCATCTAGCACAGCACAGATTGGGATATCAATTTATACGTTGCACTTTAACTCCGCCAGATTGAAAAACTTGAGTTCTGTCTGACGATAGCGCGATGTAAAAACTAGGCTTTAAATGAAGGATGATTATTATCAAAAATACAGATAGTAAATAATATTGATTTTAAAAACGGTGTAAACAAAGCAGCATACTACAATGAACAACTTTATAAGAACAACTTTACAAAAACAACGAAGCTCAAATTTGCCAAAATATAAGAACAATTTAAGAACAAGCTCAGGCTGAGGATTGATAACTAGGAACGTTTTAATTTTGTGGTAGAAAATTGACTAAAACATAGCGATATAGCATAAAACGTAAAAAGATTTTAGAAACTGTAAAGACTACTCCACAAACAATGAAGGTAGTTCGCCTCTAAATTTAGTCGAACAATACATTGTGTGGCTCAAGGCGTTTCATTTTCCAATACCTTGTTTTAATTTAGTTTTTTCTTCAATAAAAACCGCTCACAGAAATAAGAACAAATTAAGAACAAACTGAGGCTGAATTCGCCAAAAAATTAAGAACAACGAGCCTCGGCAAAAGTTACTGGTTCTTATAAAAAGTAATACTATATATCGACCTCAGATATTTCACTTGTATTAGATAATTGAAATTACTTTACGAATATCGAATGAGAAAAGACATAGTATATAACTTTATACAGATCGAAGTTAAATGCTAAAACATTAAAAACATCGTTAAAAATCCATAAAAGCAAAAAAGGTTAAAATCTTAAAAAGTGACGTTTCGACGCTGACTCGCATCATTATCAAGTCAAGCAAAAAACTAGTGCGATACGTTATTTTAAAACGGTTAGCAATACTGGAAAGAATCTTATAATTTATAGAGAATAAAAACATTTGTCTAACAGGTTGAAACCATGCCCTGTTGTATCAAACTTTAAAGTCAATACGCCTTATGTTTCAGACGCCATATTGGCGGATAGACAAAATGGCTGAAATTTACAGAATTTGTATGGAAATTCGATATCATATAATGTTAATACTCTAGTTTTTGAAAGTTATGAAGTAGAAACTTTAACCTTTAGACTAAGGAATTAAATGCTATTAAAATTCTAGGCCTGGAGCAGCACTAGAAAGCTTCCAAATGTATGTTTGAATTTTCCATACATTTCTCTGTAATATACACTAATACAGTCAGTATTCCAGACAAATAAATGTATGGAAAAGTCAAAACCCCTTTTGTGACGCTTTCTAGTGCGGTTACAGGCCTAGAATTTTAGTATCAAATTCCTCAGTCTAAAGTTTCAAGTTTCTAATTCCTGACTTTTTTTAAAACTAGAGTAGAGACAGAGTATTATTTTATTTGACATTAGATTTCTATACAAATGTCTTAATTTCAACCGTTTTTCCTACCAGCCAAACTGGCGTCTGAAACCGTGATAAGCTGACTTTATTTTGATGGGAATTAACTTCAACTCCCAAATTTGAAGAAATCTTAGACCTACAAAGCAGATGATTGTCCATATACTGTCGTGATTTGAATGCTAAATTGAAACTTGGTGATTTGTTTATTTATTTTCTGAATAAAGCTCTTTGTTTAGCGGTTTCTGATAGCATTTTGTACGATCGAAAAATATTAAAAGATCAAACACAGGTGTGGATTGTGTCGCAGTTACCAAGATACGACAAAATTACCTCAGCTCTTTTGAGTTTAGAAACAAAATGTTATTATTAGAATGCAAATGACCCTAGAGCGTTGGATGAAAAAATGCTTGTATTAAATAGCTTTTTTGCCTCTGGCTGTGTCTGGTAACTGGCAGTTACATAAATTATGTAACACAAATATTGAAACTGAATACACGAAATGTTTCGGTTCTGTAAGACAGCAAGTGAGTGTAGCAAGCACAAAACAGGGTGCGCAAAAAGCTTGACAATTTTTTAGTTTGTTATCTTGTTTAATTGATTAGTTTTGGCTGTGAACTGTCTTTCCATTGAAACACATGTTCAAAAATATAACTGCGTTGCATTCTAAGTAGCAGCTGAGTAAAGGCGATTGCCTGTATAAAATATTAACAAAATTGAGATTTAAAAGAACTGGAAAATTTTTATAAGAGTGGTTTTGGGACGAAGAGCGGATATGAATATAAATAAATGCTAAATATTTTATGATAATTGACTTGCAAATTTTGGTGGTTAAAATTTTATTGGAGTACGACAAACTTGAATGTTTCTATTGTAACGTTTGAGGGACATAATTGCTGAACAAGTCCATGGCATGAAGTCAATTTATTCTCAAAGCTACAGGGAACTGTTTCTTTATAAATAATAAAACTATGTTTCTAAAAAACAAAAGTTTGGCATAAAGTGACAAAGACAACATAACAGTTTGTTTCGAACTGGATTCTGGATCACAGTACTCAGTAGTTCCAAAGAACTTTTTCCCGAGAACAAGTATAGAATTCATTTCCTAAAATGTTAGCTATAAAAAAACTCAACGAAGCCGATCATGCTTAACTTGTCCAAATTTAGCGGCTTTAAATAAAATTCCTCCAAAACCTTTGTCATGAAGGTATTTTATTTAAGCCGCTAAATTTGGACAAGTATTGGCTTGAGTATGAATTATACAAAACAATATAATATTCGCGCCATTCAGTCTTTCGATTTTACACCATTCCTTTCACAGGAAAGTCTGGCATTTTCAATTTACAGCATAATAACGTCGTTGCCAAAACTAGTGTAACATTAATTCCGTTAGCAGTTAGACATTGCGTTCAATTAAATGCCTTCATCCATTAAAGAGCGCGGTTTCTTCTTTCTACATTCTACAGAAAACAGTAGTGTTAATTACAACCTGTATCAAAACATAGAACTAATTCGACAAGAGTTTCTGTGGTTTCTAACAAGGAAGGCACTAACTGCTGATAAAAATTTCGTGAGTACCTTGTAACAATTTCGCCTCTTCACTCACTTTACACTCAAAGTTCTACAAATCTTACAGTTGAAGTGTCAAATAACTTAACTGGATATACTATATTTACCATTCCTAGTGGCCGTAGCACATCTGGAGACCAAACTTGGACTTCTCATCAAGATGACACCAAACTATTGTTACTTCATGGTATTTTACGCTTCCATGCATGCAATGCAAATATAATTCACAACCGGACAATATTCACCTCTATAAAATGATTTGTTGACACATTCAAAGAATTACCAACTTCTTTTGTTTTCATATGTGTAAACCTTACATTTGTGCCTCCCTGGAGTGAATGTTTTGAGAATTTGAAAGAATCATCAACTGGAAATTGATGACCAAGTCTTCTTCATTATGTAACGCACTGATCGCATGTTTAATTTTTAACATAGATTTGTATTGCATATAAATGAGACTATTTAAAATACGCTTTGTAAACATAGTTAATTGGCTCTGAACGCGTGAACAATAATAATACCCTATGGCAACGGGAAACAAAAATTCATTTTCAGCCAAAATGTTTTATAAAACAGAATTAAGTTAGGGCGGACAGTCATTCTCAAGTTTTGTTTTTTAGAATTAAAACAACACGTATGTTCCGTTTCTAAAAAATTTTGTTAAAAAAAAACTTGATTCTCATCTCTTAGGATAAGACACTGGTTTTTAAATATCAGAATTGAATTGAGTTGAAATAAACCCAGCTGGATATCTTGCAGCAATGGCTATAGAATATAAACAAACATAAATTTATTAAAGATTCAACCCAAATAGGAGAAATAATTGTTTATTTTAAAAGCTTACGTCTTGAGCGTTACGCACAGTACTAAAAACAACCAGTCAGGTTAAGGGTTCATCTGACTAAAATAAGTTATTTTGATCAACTTTTCTGAAAGAAAAGGTTAGCTAGGCAAAAATTTAAAGCGCCGACAATTTCATTTGTAAGTAAGGCTATGTGCTTTGTGAATATCAACACATTATGTAGTCCTGCTTTCCATTTCAGTATAGGTCAAATCTTTTGTAGGATTGTAAACCAACAAACATTCCAAATATCTTCGTCTTTCTCCGTCGTTTAACTTCTTTTGATGTTGATTTTTGCCAAATCTGGCATCGAGAAAGCACAAATGAATTATTGTTTTCTTGAAATAATCAACAAACCGGCAAATGTATTAAACTCGACCTCAGTAACACTCTGCTCACAAGTGATTTTGTTGACCTTGAACTTCTAAAGCATGAATAATAAACTTTCACCTTATTACAATACAGGTAGCCCACGCTCCCGTCACAGGTAGTCCACAGGTAGCCCACGCTCCCGTCACGATACTTTTAAAAACGCCAACCGAATTTCGTGGACTACCTGTGCTTGAACGGCAACCGAATTTAAGCAAATGTATTGGAAATTGGAATTTTGAAAATTGTTGTTCACTGAAATGTAATAAAATCGTTCATTCAACATTCTGTTCTTTAATAATCATTGTTTGTTACATTTACATTGATTTTGGGGAAAATTGAAGCGCTTTCTGAGGCGCAGCGAAGTAAATTTAATTTGGAGTAAAAGAAAGTCTTTCGGTTGGCGTTCAAGCACAGGTAGTCCACGAAGTTCGGTTGGCGTTTAAGTATCGTGACGGGAGCGTGGGCTACCTGTGATTGCAACTGAGATTATTAGAATTTGAAGCACTCCGTGAGGGTTGCAGCATGAGTCAAGTTGAGTATTAAAACCTAAGTGGAGCAATTATGGACTTTAAGATCAGATATATGGCGACTATAGACTACAAACTATGGGTTGGACATTTGCTTTTCATGTCTTGGCTTGAGGTTGGGTCGAGTACAAAGCTGATGGCGTGAAAATATGAGTGAAGTTGACTGACCGCCAAAAATTGTATAATGCACCCTGGTTTAGAACTCTAATGGATAAAGAGTGAAGTTACTAATTCTCTGCATTTCGATAGAATAAATAGCTTTTTATCCTCTTTTTCATCTTACCGTAGTCGCTTTTCACACGACACGAACTTCCGTCCACAAGAATTATTACCATGAACTCGTGGCAGTAAAAGCTGGGATGTTTCCGTGCAGTGTTTGAACAAGATTCTAGATTGGTTGAGGATTTGGGGTTAGCTTTATATTGAATTTTTTCAATGGTTCAAACGGTATTTGCGTCATCTGTGACACACTTTCTCTGGTCAACCTCGTTCCCAGGGACGTTTCCTCTTCCTCCCCGTCGACAGGAAGAAAAAGGAAAGAACCCTGGGAACGAGATTGTCCTCTGGTACAAACAGAAGAAGCCAAAAGGTCAGGGAGAACCCCTATCTCGTATCAGTTTCACTCACACATCTGTATATAGTCGGTGATCGCTGTTTCCCATTATTCAGTTTTGGGATAATTTGTACATTTAACGTACTCCACCAAGGTATTTAACTGACTTTTTAAAAAAAAACTAAATAGATTTTACAAATAACTCTGAATAAATAACTTCTATAAAACTAGTAGTTATCAAAGCTAAGCCAAATACTTTCCAGCTGAAGTTTATAGGGAACCGTACTGACCTGACTTCTTGAATGTCAAATACGCAACACAAACCCTCACTTGCTCATAAATCAATCCCAAGATAAACGAAACACCCAACTGCTCTCGGGCTGTACTCTTCCACGGCCACGCACGTATAAAAACTGATGTGTGGGGCGCACGAGTAGGGGCAGACCTGAAAACTTTTTGCATGCAGGATTGAATCCTACCATCAATGATCTGCGGAGCGTCCAACAGGACTCAGGATGACTGGAGGGAAAAACGGCCAGAATCGGAACAACAGAATCCACGCAGAATCGAGAAGTGCATGGTGCGCTAACTGCAGCAACAGACCTTACCAAATTGGACTTTTTTTGCTGTGAATACAATACTGTCGACATCAATGATTTTTAACCCTGAATAAGAAGGAGAAAATTTATTCTCCGAATTGATTTGTGTAAGACTACGAAACTCAGCCTAAAGGTTATATCTTTTAAAGGAGAACTGAATGATGCCAAACTAATCGTATGAATATTTGAGCATGTAGTACAACAACTATATGAAGTTGTTTTCAAGTGTTTAATAGCTGAGCAGTTCAGAAAAAATCAAAAAGTCGGGATGTTCCCCCTGTGCATATGTTGGTTCGTACTGGTATGGTTGAACCTCTCCGCTTTTTTATTTTCTTGCAACCATATTTTAAAAGCTCTGAATGTCGTAACCTACGTCATATAAAACTACTGGCATCAAATATTGAGCCGTGTCGATCGAATCTTTTCGATTTGTTACAAAACCTGACACAATTCTTTTCGAAAAGCACAGCTAACACCTTAAAAAAACTTCATATAGTTGTTCTAATATGCCTAATTATTTAAACGACAAAAAGTCAATTTTAGCGTTCAGTTCTCCTTGAAAGCTGGTTTTTAAAATTTCTTCATATCATTCATACGACCTATCGTGGTCGCTGAGAGATTTCATAAATCACCATTAGTTACAGATACTCAGTGAGGATGTGCACAATATTTCAATACAATACTTTTTTGACGTATTCATGTGCACAAATGTACAATAAATAAGCATTAAATAATATCATCATTATCATTGTCAATACCATTGTCATTCTTATTGTCATTGTCATTGTCTTTATCATTATCGTTATTTTTATCGTTATCATTATAGTTATCATTATTACTGTCATTATTTCACTCATTTACCATAATATCTCTCATATTTGATACTTAGTACCTAAAGTTGTTTCCATTGTAAAGTTTTAACAAAGTTCAGCTTTTATTAGCTGTATAAAGTTCTAAAACCTAGCGATCTGTTCACTCGTGGGCGATAGGATATGCTCATTAGATTTGGCAAAGGTTTGACAGCTAAAATGGCGGAAGATAAGTCGAAAGTGACTTTACGACATACAGCATCAATGCGGCGTGAAGTTGAAACATGATGGAGTTCGATGAAATATCGGAATAGGAACAAGAAGACACAAGAAGAAGAAAAAGAAAAAAGCGTTCAACAACTCGATTGTTAATAACTTTAACTCGCGACCACAAGCTCTCAAATAAAGACTTTTTTAAAGAGTGAGATTTTTGGCCGAGCGAGCGCAGAAAAAAGTGTTTCCCCAGAAAATGTTTGATCCCTGCATGGAAATGCAATAATTTCTTAAAGCCGTGCACATTCAGGTCCTCCAAGCTAGCACTAAGATAGCCAGCTTTCAAGTTGAAACTCAAACAATGCATAATAGAATCTAGGAAAACATTTTGTTTTAATTTTACAAGCAGCTCAACTATGGATGTTTTTAGTTTTTACTGTTCATAATACGAATGTGACTGGAGGCTATAAATAACCTTGGGCTTAAAGCATCTCGGCAGGAAGATTGCATTGTTGCCAATATATCATTAGCATTAGCATTAGCATTAGCATTATCTGAAATTTAACTGCTTATTTTTAATTAGTTCATTGTTAATCACACAAAGACCTTAGCTTGGCACGTTCAGAGTCTGATTGTTTATTGAGGGATGGCTTGATCTTACGCATAAACAACACCTCGTATATTAAGAAATCGAACTTCGAACGACATTTCTTCAGAATATAAAAGCAATCACAACAATTAACGGAATTGTTTACCGACGGTTGACGATCTGTGTTCCTCTATGCTGGTGTAAATGTCGTTTGATATAACCGACATAGTCTGTATCACACAGACCACATTGAAAATGGTAGACCGCGCAGTGCTGGTTGACAATAGGAGGTTTATCTTCACTTACTCTGAGAGCGTCGCCAATCTCGTAAAATGGTGAAATAAGGGTTTACTATTTAAGATATTAATTTATTGTTATTGTTACTATTGCTATTATGGCCATTGTCATTGTCATTATCATTGTCGTTGTTATTGTCATTGTCATTGTCATTGTTATTGTCATTTGCATTGTCGTTGTCGTTGTCATTGTCGTTGTCGTTGTCGTTGTCATTGTCGTTGTCGTTGTCGTTGTCGTTGTCATTGTTATTGTCATTGTCATTGTCGTTGTCGTTGTCATTGTCGTTGTCATTGTCATTGTCATTGTCGTTGTCGTTGTCATTGTCATTGTTATTGTCATTGTCATTGTTATTGTCATTGGCATTGTCGTTGTCGTTGTCGTTGTCATTGTCGTTGTTATTGAAGGTCGACACAACGTTTGTTACAATTTAAATATATTATTATTCAAAAATACTGTACATTGGCAGGCCAAATCAGAAGATGGCTGGTTTGGCCAGCTGGAATATAGTACTTTTTATTTATAGTAGACTTGTTCCAGTTTGAGGGATTAAACGTTTCTGGGAGAGTTATTGTGTGAATTATCTTTATCTTGAAGTTTTCCAGAACAAGACCTTAATACCTTTAGTGGTTTAACACTGCACTTTATTTTAACATCCGTTCAAGAGATTATGTCACCGTTTACATTTCCAAATTACACGAATCGATAACTAAGTTACTTCATGTTAATTATTTTTCCTCTTAAAACACAATAACGACGGCACTTTCCATTTAAACGAAGGAGACAAACAAAAATGATGCTGGAGCTAAATTTTCGCCATAGTCTAACAACTTGTACACGTCTTGAGCAGGACGTCTGAAACAGAAACTATACCAGAAATCTACAACTAGTACTGTGCAAGTCAAGAATAAGTTCTACTACTCAGTTTGAGTGGAGAATCTAAAAGTTCAGTATCCCAGTTCACGTCTTCGTAATTCGGATGGCGACAAGGGAGCCATACGCAAGTGCTGGTTACAAGCCTTTGGATTTACCGGTGCTCGCTTGTAATCAGTCCTGAAATCTACGTACTCCCGTTTCTGCGTCCCTGTGCAGTAATCATGCTGTTCCTGACAATGGTTGCAGCCGCTGTAATTGTCTGGATTATCATAACACTCTCTTTTGCACAAGGATCTCTTACTAATGCAGTCCCTCATGCATCTAAAGTAGAGTTTGGACCGCCTGAAGTGCTCATCATAACTGCTCACGAACCTGCCATGGGTAAATGTTGCCATGGTGACAACTAGAAGGACGAAAAGAACCGCCTTCATCTTGTTGATCTTTGGAAAAAATACACCTTCAGTGAGAAAAAACAAACACAAATTGATTTACAGCAAAGATGAATTAACAAAATGCGGAAAATTGTAATCATAAAAACAACCTTAGATAATAATAATAACTTTAGATAACTTCCAACCTTTGTTTGTAGCTAACAACGTTCAGATGCTGAAATAGCAATAAAATTTTAAGAGAATTCACCAAATTTCTTAAACCTCATTAAACTGAGCGCAAGTGCCCCCCTTCAACGGAGAAACGGCTTTGGCGGTTTACAATCGGATTTTGTACGGCTTAAGGTAACAAAATCGGTATTTTGACAATTGACGGTAAATTCTTCTTCAATTTAATACACGAGAGTAAATCACCTGCCTTTAATGAATTTTTAATTTAACTTTTTAATATCACCTAATACGATGGCAAAAAGATTTCTGGAAAGATTTATCCCATCCTGTGGTATGCACTATGTTTAAGATTACTGTTTACCTTCAGGGGTGTTTTGCATCAAAACGATACAGTGCGTCCGTTTTAAACCGTATATACCTAAACCTGTATATCAAATTAAAGCTTATAGAGTAGACTTTCAAACCATACTAAAAGTTTTGAATTGAAATTAATTTTTAGATTTTTTACATTCTTTAAAAACGAGCATAAAAGTCGCCTTTCGAGAGTTCCAAGTCAAAGGGAATTTGTTCGTTTCTCCTAAAATTTGCACAATAGCTTCTTCAATATATGAAGAACAAAAATGTTTAGAGCAATTTTTGCACCGTCTATCAACTTTTTTTAAACCCAAATTCAAAAAACCGCCCTAACTTTTCTATGCAATTAAATATGAAAGAACGCAGACACGATTTTTATCACTTTTGGCCTGGAAACTGGTGGATTAATTAAATCAATACATATCAATAATCGCTTGGACTTGTAACTTTCGAAACGCGACTTTGTCGCTCGTTTTTAGAGAGTGTAAATAAATCTAACAGTTTAATTTAATTCAAAACTTTTAGTATAGTTCGAAAGCCCGCTCTGTAAGCTTTAATTTGATATATGGGTTTAGATATCTACGGTTTAAATCAGTGGCACTGTATCGTTTTGACGAAAAACACCCCCGACGGTATACGGTAACCTTAATCAGCTGCGTTTCTCAAAACGTTATGGTTAAGAGTTATAACAATTTATAAACCGCAACAGCGCTACGATCTTTTATTAGTGTATACTAGTTATACTCTAACTTTCTAGATATTCAAAGTACATCACAAACCAAAGCATAAGATCAATATTTTAAGTAAAATAGGCGTTGTTTAAAAGGAGTAGGATATTTGTAATACCTCCAGGTCTATGAAAACATCTCCATATGCCAAAAGACCGTCAAAACATTGAAGCAGAAATCCTTTTTTTCCAAAAAGCTTTTCTTGATGATTTTTTCAATATAGCAATATAATTTGCAAATTCACAGCGCTAGCTTACGAGTCGAGATAAAGACTTGAACGAAGTAGTAGGTTGGCTAGTATTTTTACGACAAAAGCTTAGGCCATGTCCACAATATACGTTTTCAAAAACCTCCGTTTTCATTTTATCGAAAACATATAAAAAGATTTACGTCCACAATACACCACAAAAATGGATAAGAAACATTTGTTTTCGTCACTGGGCTTTGCTCGAGCGTATTCAGTTTGAAGTGAGCAGTGACGTAAGCGTTTTCGAAAACCTTCGTTTTTGCTCGCACACACTAACACGCGACACCTTCGTTTTCAAAAACCTTTACCCTGGAGAACGTTTTCGAAAACTTTCGTTTTTGGTGACATAGCTAATGAGTTACGAGCCTAAGTGGTCCATTGGAGCCAGTGAATATCTACCGTTTCTGTAGTGTTAAGCAGATGAGAGTCATCGGGACACTAATCCATCGCAGGTTAGCCCACAGCAGAAGCTGGT
>JAOCPT020312713.1:0-13514 GCA_026546935.2 Palythoa grandiflora | reverse complement strand
ATTTGAGTCTTTGTAGCTCAGTGGGTTGAGCATCTGAACAGTAATCAGAAGGTTGCAGGTTTAATTCCCGTCAGTGACTCGGTTCCCCATTTGAGTCTTTGTAGCTCAGTGGGTTGAGCATCTGAACAGTAATCAGAAGGTTGCAGGTTTAATTCCCGTCAGTGAATCAGTTCCCCATGTGAATCTCTGTAGCTCAGTGGGTAGAGCATCTGACCAGTAATCAGAGGGTTATGAGTTCAACTGCCGTCAGTGAATCAGTTCCCCATGTGAATCTCTGTAGCTCAGTGGGTAGAGCATCTGAACAGTAATCAGAAGGTTGTGGGTTTGATTCCCATCAGTGACTCAGAGTTTTTTCTTAGCATTCAACCTGAGAAGCAGTTTCTTTCTAATAACTTCATTATTGTCTTTAGTATCAGACGCATTACATCAGAATCGTTCATTCAGCCGGTCTCATTACCCTTTTCATTACTGCCGTTGTCAGGCACTTCACACCTACCACTTTTTATCCATACTTTCATTGGTTTCCATTCCAACAAATACAATCGGTACTGCTAAAATTGCAAACAGATTTGCTTGTTTCAGTCAACTACACAAAAGGTATAGTGATTAGGGGAAATATGAGTTGATTGGCCTTTGTAAACATGCACAATAGCACCCACTCCTACCCCTCCCCTGTTTCAAAATTCTTTGCCTCCTCTAAACTTGCTTATAACTTACCATTTTACTGTTGTGTGTGCGTTTGTTAAATTAGAGAGCACCTTGGAGAAATAGGTTCCAGTGACAGCCTGAATGTAGAAGATCCAACGTTTGAAGATTTCTACAAGGTAAGAAGTTTTAAGAAAAAATGATGCAGTTGCTACTGCTGAAGTTCTGGTCTGTCACCGCATTTGGATTATTTAAACGGTGAGAGAGGATGTGATGATAATGATCACAACTGTAATGTTCACCAGTGATAATGATGGTGATGATGATGATAATGCCGAGGGTGATGGTGGTAATAGTGATGATAATGGTGTTAGTGATGGTGATTGTAAGGGTGATGGTGATGGTGATGGAGAGGGGTTAGTAATAGTGATGGTGAGGGAGAGGGGATAGTAATGGTGATGGTGATGGTGATGGAGAGGGGATAGTAGTAGTGTCAGTGATAGTAAGAGTGATGGTGATTGTGATGGTGATGGAGAGGGGATAGTATAGTGATGGTGATTGTAAGGGTGATGGTGAGGATGATGGTGATGAGGATGATCATGATAGTGGTGGTGATGGTGATAATGATAATGACGGTGATAGTGATGGTGATGGTGATAATGATGGTGATGGTGAAAGTGAAGGTGATGGTTATGGTGAGGGTGATGGTTATGGTGAGGGTGATGGTTATGGTGAGGGTGATGGTTATGGTGAGGGTGATGGTTATCGTGATGGTGATGGTTATGGTGAGGGTGATGGTTATGGTGAGGGTGATGGTTATGTGAGGGTGATGGTTATCGTGATGGTGATGGTGATGGTTATGGTGAGGGTGATGGTTATGGTGAGGGTGATGGTTATGGTTATGGTGAGGGTGATGGTTATCGTGATGGTTGTGGTGATGGTGAGGGTTGTGGCGATGGTGATGGTGATGATGATGATGATGATGGTGATGATTATGATGATGGTGGTTGTGATAATGATGGTGATGGTGTTGATGATGATGGTGATTGTGATGATGATGATGATGATAAATGATGGTTTATTAGTATTCTGCTGGGTGGCTCTTCTATGCTACCTAACCTGCCATAAACAGTTGTAATTACCGGGCAGCTGATTTTGCAACCCTACTTAGAATTAAATTTTCACATCGCTCTTAATTTGCAGAGTGTCTGGATGGCCACTGCAAAACGCAATACAGAAATATTTGAAGAGGTAAGCTCGTGGCAATTGTTTCAAATTCATCGACGTAGAAACTAACGCTATTTACACTCATTTTGAAAAAAAAGAATTGGAAGGTTGCTTTCGTAGATTAAATGTGAAGACAACAGATTTCTATTTTGTAGTTTGACGTGTCAGAAATCGTGTTAGTTGATGGTGACAATTGGTAATCGAACATTAACACAAGTAGACTATCTTTTCGTCTTCTCTTCCTGCTTCCCCTTTTTCTTTCCCTTTTCCTACCCTTTCTTGCTCTTCTTCTCGTTCTTTTTCTTCCTCTTCTTCTTGTTATTGTTTTTCTTCTTGTTCTTCTTTTCTTCTTGTTGTTCTTCATTTTTCTTGTTCTTCTTGTTGTTCTTCATTTTTCTTGTTCTTCTTTTCTTCTTCTTCTTCTTCTTCTTCTTCTTCTTCTTCTTCTTCTTCTTCTTCGTCTTCTTTTTCTAAGATTATGAAATACACTCAAGGTCTTGATAAAGTTCTAAATGTTTTCATTTAGAGAATTTATCGGAGATTTGATTTCCAACAAAAGTAAGTTTATTTTTGATTCATCTCGAGGATGTTATTTTACTGTGAAATTAACCGGGTTTTTTTTCTTAAAGGTATTTCACTGCCTTCCAAGCGATCGAGTGCGCTCATTTGCTGACCTCCAGAAATACAAGGTTTGTAAGTGAATAACAATACAGGGTTCACACTGTCCTTAAAAATCCTTGAAAGTCCTGGAATTGAGAAAAATAAATTCCAGGCCCTGGAAAGTCCTTGAATTTGGGTTGTGGTCCTTGAAAATTCTGTAATGGGCCAAAAAAATGTTTCTTTATAATTTCCAAAATTAATAAAAATAAGCAGCTTATTAAAATATTCTTAATGTGACATAGTTGTAAAGCAAAAACCATGACTCTGGAAGACTTGATTTTTGTCCAGTAACAAATCTTCAAACGCTTGTTAATATAGTGTTTGTATTTGTTGAACTGATCTTTGAAAAATGTGTCGAACATTCAAGTTTTATTTGATCGGGAAAGTCATAGATTTGCAATGAAAATATCCCGGAAAGTCCTGGAAAAGTCCTTGAATTTCTTATGTATCAAAAATGTATCAATAGTGGCAACCGTGTGTAAGTAAAACTTATAGTGGCAACCATGTGTAAGTAGACTTGCACTTGCTGGCAGTTTTCACATTCTGATCAGTACTGCTGTTTTGTTTAAGGCCTTTATTCGACCATTCCGTGAACATCATGTTGATCCAACGGCAATAACTCGCCACGATCTGATTGAAACCAATGGAGACAACTGTCTTTTGACGCTGCCTGGCTTGGTGTACCTGGTGTTCAAATACTGCACATATGTTGAGAAAGATCTGAGAAACACTTACCACTTCGACTGTTATCTCTTCTCCCTAGCAGTATTTGTAATGCTGACAAATCAGATTCACAAGTGGTCGCACACCTACTTTGGCGCGCCTTGGTGGGTGGAGAAATTACAAGATTGGCACATCATCCTTCCAAAGAAACATCACAGAATCCACCATGTCTCACCGCATGAGACATATTTCTGTATTACTACTGGATGGTTAAATTATCCACTTGAGGTAATAAAATTTTGGTCGACAGCAGAGTGGATTATTGAAGCAGTGACTGGCATTGCACCAAGGTCTGATGACTTAAAGTGGTCAAAAACATAGAAACATTTGAAATGAGTGCAGCATTCTATTTATTGACAGTCAAGAAAATAATATTTGTCATGCAAACTCTGTAAATTTATTTTAAACTTAATGTTTAGAGACATTAAAAATACGGTAATTTTGGTGTGAATTTTCAAATTTGTAAGACCAAAGATGTTCAAAGGTTTTAATCAAATTGCTTCTTTGTGTTCGGTTTAGTGCAACTGTAATTTATTGTTTTTGTAAAAGCACCATAGAGATTTCTCAAAAGACTTAAAGATAGTTTCATTTTTAATGTTAATAAACCTAGATAATACGATAAAAACCATTAAAGCAAGGATTCTCAACCTTTGACGAGTTGGTTGATGTACGTGCTTAGAAATTTATACTTTCTGTAACATTTGACGTCGGTCTTTTCTGAGTTTTAGAATCATAGCACAAAAAATGGTAATTCATTTTGTTACTCTAGTAGTTTAAGTTTTCACTTTCTGTTTTGATGTGTTTAGTTCATATACAAGCAGTTTCAACTACTGTCAGTACTCAGTAAAGAATCAGCTATCACTGCAAGCATATGACTTTCTTTGTTTTATGTTTCTGCTCTCTCTTTCCCTATTCTCATACGATGTTGACCCTACACGGAATACGAAAGGCTTCAGTATTT
Organism: Palythoa grandiflora; assembly: GCA_026546935.2. NCBI lineage: Eukaryota > Metazoa > Cnidaria > Anthozoa > Zoantharia > Sphenopidae > Palythoa > Palythoa grandiflora. The sequence continues at coordinate 9,298 of JAOCPT020312713.1, read as the reverse complement.
AAATAAGCAAGTATAGTTAGTAGAAGTGACTGGTTAGGAAGCTCGATGACTTTCTTTGTTTTATGTTTTTGCTCTCTCTTTCCCTATTCTCATACGATGTTGACTCTACACAGAATATGAAAGGCTTCAGTATTTTTAAAAATAAGCAAGTTTAGTTAGTAGAAGTGACTGGTTACTGAGGAAGCTCGATGATTTTCTTTGTTTTATGTTTTTGCTCTCTTTTTCCCTATTCTCATACGATGTTGACCCTGTATACAGAATACGAAAGGCTTCAATATTTAAATAAGCAAGTATAGTTAGTAGAAGTGACTGGTTAGGAAGCTCGATGATTTTCTATGTTTTATGTTTTTGCTCTCTCTTTCCCTATTCTCATACGATGTTGACCCTACACAGAATACGAAAGGATTCAATATTTAAATAAGCAAACACTTTATAGTAGAAGTGACTGGTTAGGAAGCTCGATGATTTTCTTTGTTTTATGTTTCTGCTCTCTCTTTCCCTTTTCTCATACGATGTTGACCCTACACAGAATACGAAAGGCTTCAATATTTAAATATGTAAGCATTGTTTGTTTCGAATAATACTATCGCTATATCGATAAACCGCCTGACGGGGGGAGGGGGGGGGTCCCGATTGACGTTTCTCGTGGAATAAATCGATATGTGCGGCTTCCCTAAAACATTAAAACTGCTGTAACGTAAATTGCCCTATTAAACCTGATGAAGACTGCATGGTACTGAACCGTTGAAATATTGTACATCGTCTCCACGTCTCTTTCTCACGTTGTAAGATCTGTTTTTTTTTACGGATGATAATGGTCAGTTGATATAATGTGCATGCGTTGAACATTCCTATTACAAAGTTTTAGGTTGAACACCAGTGGGAACCGGTGCGATCAAAATATACTTTTTATTTGATCAAGTTTTACTTGCCAACGTCGGATCAGAAGATCGTGATTAGTTGAAAATAATATATAAATGATTTTTTTTGTCAAAAAGACGAGTACACTTTTTTTTTTATTAAGAACCAGTAAAATTAAATTTGTTCTTAATAAAAAAAAGTATAAAACTAATCTTACAACGCGATAAAGAAAAGTTGATTTGCATGTATGATGTTTCAACTGGCCATTACCAGTCTTCATCAAAATTTACTGGTGAAATGAACTAAAATTAAGACATTTTTTTCTTTTGAGTCTGATGTGTTCATTAAGAATAAAAAAAAAGAAACTGGACGAAACATTGACACATTAGGTCATTACGATAAGTACATTGGCTCCGTCTGTTCAACAAGTCACAAGTTCAATACTCACCAAAAGTGCACATACATTTTTTGACTTCTGTTTTTAAAAATAATTTTTGAAAAGGAAAATGTATAAATGCATTATAAACTGAAAATGCAGAAACAGCAGGTTCGGTTTTAAAGAACTGGATAAAGACACAAATTCCTACCGTCGTCACAACGGGATATTCAATAGATTAATTGCCATCTTGATTCCAGATTGAGAGGCACTTACTAACGTTTGTGGAGGCACGAACTTGCTAATTGGAACAATTTACTTTGCAATCAGTGAATGGAATGAGAGCCGGATATAGAGCCTTCCATGGAAGCAAGAATAATTTTATGACAAAACAATGCAATGGTTCTTTGCATTCAATTGATAGTCTTATCACCGAACAAGCTTGCAGCTCTTTTGCATAATTTGCATAATTCTCAAAAGATATCTGAGTGTTTTAAACATTTCAAACTTTTTGTATAGAGTGACAAACTTGAGATCTGACCTCATTCATTTAAGTGTTATTGAAAATCACGCTTCGCTGGCTGACACTGTGCATATGTACATTCTAGTTCGTTTAATGAATTCTTTAATTTGTTCTCATTTTATATAACACCCATTGTCAAACGGCTCAGAAGAATTTGTTATGAAAAGATAATTGAAGCCGGTCGCCGTCATTTATGTATTTTAGTTAACAGAACAGCTACCAGCGCGATGAAATGACAAAAGGCTAGCATTCCTTCGCTGATATTGATAAACAACGACAATTCCTATCCTGTGTGTCACATATTTCAGTGCACAAATCCATAACAACTGTTTAAGACTTGTGTATATTGGCCTAACTTGTTAGCCATGCATTACTTTCGGTCTTTCCGTCCAAACCGCCATATACTTACCCACCAAAACCTCATTTACCAGTACTTAAAACAATATCCGGCGAACGGCTTTTTTACATTTCGTTTCCGTCATTTTTATTGATGCAAATAACCGCATAAAAGGCATGGCAATATAGATAACACTCAGAAGAAATCTCGTCTTCGTTCTCCTGTTCATAAATGTTCAAAAAGTGCCGACTCGCGTGAATGAAAAATATTATTTCAATGCAATATTCATAATATTATAATATTCATAAGCAGTCATAAAGACACAACGGTCGCTTTTTGTTTATGGTAACTCAAGCATTTCTAATGTCACTGTTGCTTACTTAGAGAACCAACAGCAGGTTCCGTGGGAAAAATTTTTGTTTCGAGATGAAAGGAAGCTCGCTTGCACCAACATTCACGTATATTAAAGTAAACTAAATCTTTTTTTCCCCAGATTTATGAAAAGGACTCTATATTTTTAATTTCTCTACGGGTTGCGTAGTGACAAAAGCGTTTATGATGACCTTTTTTTGATGGAATGTTTAATATCAACCCAAAATACGTCATTCGGACGAAAGAGGCGAAAAAAATTCTCGGGATGTTTATTGTTGACACCTTTGCCTTTTGTTCATCTGCTGCAGTAAATATTCATCTGAGGCCGTTCCAAAGCTAAACTGCTTTATTACGGTGTTTCTTTTAGTTAAATGCTCGAGTAATTTTGCAGTGCTCTTCTAGTTTTTGTTATTTAAAAGCTCAACATGCTGTGAGCTAGGCCGAAGGCCATTTTAATGATTGATTTAAAAACATTCCTCTCTGGTGACAGAGCGGTTAATTTTGGTTCTGTGATTGACAGGCAATTGTAGCCCCTCCCCGGATTGGCTGTTTGTTTGCTGTGCCGCATTGTCTCGCGTGTGGGAGACCCGATCACCAAGCGTCATTAATTTTCGGTTAGAAATTTTTGTGACTGGAAAAAAGAAGTGTTATCAGTATCTTGCGGTGACGCCGTTTTGTAGAAATGGCTATGGTTAAGTAATTTGGTGTTCACCGTTTGCAAAATCGTTCAATTCCTTTACGAAAGTGTTGAAAAACTTGTTTAATTTTATCTTTCACTTGCGTACATTTGTATAAATATGAAAGGCTCGGGCTGCGGTCGACTCGCAGTGTTTTTCGTTGTCTGCTGTTGTTTTTTTGTTAAATCGTATGGCGATATCGATGTAGTAAATATCGATGAATTCTTAACTGGAGATACAAGAAATGTGAAAACTTTGGATCCTCCAAAATCTGGTCATGTATACTCCATATTTGAAGGCCAAAGCAACAGAATACGCAAAATGTTCGAAGTTACATCGTCCGGAGTCGTTACTGTGCGAGGACCGCTGCTGTATACTCGAGGTGAAGCCAATGAATACGATGTTATTGTTGTGCAAAGACCCATTGGAGCAAAGATTGGAGGAAACGCTAAAACGTTAAGGATAAGGGTCAGAGATAGAAACAACTTTTCTCCAACATTTCCGAAAAGTATTTACTACGGTTTTGTTCAAGAAGGTTCTCCCGAAGACACTGTTGTTCAAGGCATTGGAGATTGTTACGCGGAAGATCGCGATCAGCTAGGAATAGATAAATACTCCATTGTGTTTGGTAACGAAAAAGGTTATTTTAAAATTGAGACGAGAAATCTTGGAACGGGAGATGATAACAGTCGCAAATTTCTGGTTCTAAAAACGACAAGTACAAAAATAGTTCGGGACCCTGCTGCACCCAACATCTTGTTGACAGTTCGTGCAGTTGATAGAACTGCGAGTGGAGACCCCGTACGCGACGAAGAAACTAAAATCCTGATTACCATAGAAGACCAGAACGATAACAGTCCAACATTTCCGAATATCCCAAAAGTCACGATCAATGAAAATACTCAAATAATGACCACAGTTTTAACAGTGCGAGCTACTGATAAAGACGACGGAAGAAATGGCGGAGTATATTATTATTTAAATCCTTTGAACGATTACTTTTCTGTCGATCCAATAACTGGGGCTGTGCGAGTTGTTAGAGTCCTGGATTGGAATATAAATGAATTTCATAATTTTGTCTTGACTGTTTACGCTTCTGATCGCGGCCGTATTCCAAGAACGGGTTCTAAAACTTTTACAATAAGTATCGTGGAAAACGTACCAGACTATCCCCCTTCATATCCTACAAACGTAAATCCAAATTCTCCCCCCACCTTCCCAGATGGACCGTACAACTTCAAAGTACGCGAAGATTTCCCTGTAAAAGCAGCAGTTTTAATAATTCGTGCTGTTGACAGGGACAGAGAACAGCTTACATACAGCCTTATTGGTGGATCAGGCGATTTCTCCCTCAATTCACGCAGTGGAGTTTTAACTCTGGCGAGACCATTGGATTACGAATCTGGACGAAAGGTGTATAACATGGAAGTTGAAGTCCGTGATAGCTCAGGCACTCCAGTAAAGACTAAGTTGGTGATTGAGGTTCAAGATGTTGATGAAAACTACAACAGTCCAGCTTTTGATGAAAATACCATTCAGAAGGTTGCTAGTGTACAAGAGAGTAAAGGTATTGGATCTGCCGTTGTCACAGTAACAGCCACAGATGCCGATGTCACCGGCTCAGATGGACAGATTGCCTATTCGGTCACAGGAGGAACAGGAGTGGGTGTCTTTGGTATTGATAGTAGCACTGGAGCTGTAACGACATCGACACCTCTTAATCGTGATTTGATGTCTTCCTACAAGCTAATTATAAATGCAACAGACAAAGCAGTTTTTCCCCGTACCACTAGCATGTTCTTGATTATTGATGTCACAGATGTCGATTTCAACTTTCCAGAGTTTACAAAACCTATGTATGTTGCATCGGTACCTGAAAAAATGCCACCAGAAACATTTGTCACTGCTGTTGAAGCTATTGACAAAGATGGACAGAAAGTTTCGTATGAACTACTAGATACAAATTTCAAAATAGAATCAACCACTGGAGTAATTAGAACTGCAAGATCACTAGATGCGGGTTCAATCTCATCATTTCAGTTAGATGTCATTGCAAGAACATCAGGTCCAGAACGCATATCGCATGCCCAGGTCAATGTAACGGTTACTACAGAAGAAAATGCACCACCTAAGTTTAAGAAGAGTTCTTACAGTGTCAAATTGCCGGAAAACCAGGGGGGTGTTTCAAATTTGTTGTGCATTGCGGCAACTGACAACAATGATTCTCCTGTTCAGTATTCTATCACTTCAGGTGCAAATAGCAGAATTAATTTGGATCCAGATAATGGTAAGGACTATATTCTGTTTAATATTATTTTCTAATCTAGGGATGAGATTACCATCGCTTGTAACTAGTCCTGTCCACATGCGTGACAAAAACATGTTTTGCCAGTCAATCAAAATTCAGAGTTTTGACAAACTTCAAAGTTTTTCTGAACATATCTGGAGCATTTTGATGCTGGTTATGCAAATAATTGTAGCAAATTTAACTGCTATTTGGCAAGACATGGCATTTTCAATAGATATATCGGACAGAAAGTCCTCTATTGATTTCCCATCATCCATCATTGAAACTGCAAAACACAAATTCACATATGCATTGCTTCCCATAGGCCAAGTGGAAACAAAATGTTCCAGACATGTTTGAGTAAACTTTGCTCATAGATTTTTTGCAGGGTTCCTAAAAATTTCAGTTATGAGCCTAGCTGGTTACCTCTCTAAAACTCTTAACTCACTTAATCCCTGCACAATCCATGTATTATAGACATGTAGATTTAACAATTATGTTGAGCCTGTCTTTCTGGCGTTGGAAGTGCAGTCTGTTTGAACTATAAAATGATTGACGGCAGATAAAATCCAACTTAAGAATTCAAAATTTTCCATTCTAGCTTTTTTTAGGTACTAAGATGAAAAAGCCACAAGAAGGCCAAAAGTTTGAATGAGAGCAACTATACTGCTGTTAAAACTATTGTGTATATATTACAGTGATGGGTTTTTATGGTTGTCCCAGATGACTAAAATTTGCATGGGGCAATCATAATAATGAAGCACCTTAAATAGTTTTTCTTTGGAGGACTAGAGACAGCAAACTGTTGCGTTTAATGCAGTCTGTTTCATTTAAATTTGCTCTTTCAAAGCAAGATTAATCATATTGTTTTGCTGTAAAAAATGCAAATGAAAATAATGCACTGAGGAAACATGATGCGACTTTCATTTGTTAAATTTCAGGTCAGTTGTCAACAACAGACTCCTTCAATTATGAAGCTGAGACAGGTTTTAGACTGCGAGTCAGTGCAAGAAAGAAGAGTAGTACAGCAAGCCAAAACAGTGCTCCTGTTACTGTTGATATTGATATTCAAGAAAGAATTGATGCTCCAAAGTTTCAAAAAGATTCTTATGTGGTAGAAGTTGATGAAGATTTGAGGCTATCCACAACTGTCACAAATGGCTTTGTCATTCAAGATGATGATACTCCTCCTGATAGGTTTAGGTGTTCCCTGGTTAATATTATGACAAAGGCTGCACTTACAACATTTAATGTTGTACAGAGTGGGGATGCATGTAAACTTGTTACCCTAAGAACACTTGATTACAGTATAGCCAATGAGTTCAGGTGAGTCGTAAGATCGATGATGAAGATGGTGATAATGATAGCGACGATGATGATGATGATGGTGATGATGATGGTGATGATGATGATGGTGACGATGATGATGATGATGATGGTGACGATGATGATGATGATGATGCTGGTGATGATCATGATCATGATGATGATGGTGATAATGATAGTGACGATGATGGTGATGATGGTGATGATGATGGTGATGATGATGATGAGGATGGTGATGATGATGATGAGGATGGTGATGATGATGGTGACAATAAAATGATGATGATAATAATGATGCCTGAATCCAGCAAATTGCTGGTGATAATGGTGATAATGGTGATAATGGTGATAATGATAGCGACGATGATGATGATGATGGTGATGATGATGGTGATGATTATGATGATGAAGATGATGATGATGATGGTGACGATGATGATGATGATGATGATGATGACGATGATGATGATGGTGACGACGATGATGATGATCATGATGATGGTGATGATGATGATGATGGTGATGATGAGGATGAGGATGGTGATGATGATGGTGACAATAAAATGATGATGATAATAATGATGCCTGAATCCAGCAAATTGCTGTGAGCAACAAAAAAATGATGATTATTATGATATTTCCATTTTCATAGTCACTTGTTGAGGCAAGATCTAAACTTTAGTTTAAGTTAAATTTTGCTGTTGTCTTTTAAACACAACTTTTTTAATTTCAGGGTCCCCCAGGCCCTAAAAAATCTTAAAAAGTGCTATTCTTGACATTGTATGAATTTTTAAAAGCCCAGAAATTTTAAACCATCTGCTCAAATTACTCTATCAACTCCCACTCAAGAACTTCTAAGTTTTTAAATATTTGTTCAAAATTATTTTTGTTTGTGTCAAAACTAAAACATTTACAAGTTTTCATTCTGCAAAAATTGATATCAGTCTGTTAGAATGTTGAGCTGTTCAAAGTGTCTTCAGTTCTATAGGGCTGTTTCTAAGCTTTTGCCACCTACTTAGATTTTTATTGAAAAGATCTGTGTGCCAGTAATAGTTATATTAAAATTGATCACAGACACTTCAGCTCAATAAAATTCTAATGGCTTGATATTAATTTTTCAGAATGAGAAATTTTAAATGTTTTAGTTTTGACACAAACAAGAAATAGTTTCGAGCACTGAAAATATTCAGCTTTACTTTTTTTAGTATTTGGTGTTGTTACAAACAATCTATTTCAACAGTGTATTAAACAAAGACACAAAGAAATGTTGAATACACACTTTTTTTTATAAGAACCAGTAAATTTTGCCGAGGCGCCTCGTTCTTAATTTTTTGGCGATTTCAGCCTCAATTTGTTCGTAATTTGTTCTTATTTCTGTAAGAATTTTTATTGAAGAAAAAACAAAATAAAACAACTAGGTATTGGAAAATGAAACACCTTGTGCCACACATTTATTGTACGGCTGAATTTAGAGACAAACTACCTTCATTGTTTGTTGAACAGTCTTTACAGTGAATCTGTTTATGTCTTATACTGTATTGCAAAGTTTTAGTCAATTTTCTAAACCACAAAAACTTTCCTAGTTATCAAGACTCAGCCTGAGCTTGTTCTTAAATTGTTCTTAAATTTTGGCAAATTTGAGCCTCATTATTCTTATAAATAAAAAGTATGTATGCATATCTTGGAACAAGATTGTCTCATTGTTACTTAGTTTGCTGATGGATTCTCTCTAAATGCCTTGTTGTAACTGTTATAGGTTTGACGTTCGTGCCACAGACAAGAGCTTTGAGTACATGTTTGCAACAACCAGTGTAAAAGTTATTGTGAAAGACAAGAACAACCATAATCCTGTTTTCTCCCAGTCAAGCTACTGGACCTCTGTTTCCAGTAACACCGTTTCAGGCCAAAGCATACTAACGGTTGAAGCTGAAGATAAAGATTTTGATAAAAATGCAGTGATAACTTACTCATTAGTGTCTTCGGTAGACTCAAGCAGGTTTGTTAAAAGACCTTATATTGTTGACAACTGTAGGTTTAAGTAAAATTTACCATAAATCACTGGCATGGTTTGCACAGTGGTAGGATCTCTGCCTTCTAACCACCAGGTCCCCAGGTTCAATCCCCGCTCAGCCAAGTGTTGAACATTTGGGCGACCTTCTTTTGCGCCAAAGTTGACTCAGCTTTCCATCCTCCCAAGGTCAGTAAAATGAGCACCAGCTTCTGCTGGGGGCTAACCTGCAGCAGATTAGTGTCCTATCCAGGGGGAGTCGATGACTCTTATCCGCTTAACACTACAAAAACAGGAGATAAGCACTGGCTCCAGTGGGCCACTAGCCTGTAAAAGGATTTACCGTATTTACTCGTGTATAAGTCGATTCGTGTATAAGTCGACTCCCGTTTTTAAGGCCAAAAACCACACTATTTTTGAAAGCTCGTGTATAAGTCGACCCCCGTGTTTGATAATACAAAACAATAAAAATTAAAGAATTCAAAAAACAATTAAAATAATAGAAGCGTTTGGTATTATCTTGCAAAGTAT
>JAOCPT020311850.1:0-13514 GCA_026546935.2 Palythoa grandiflora | reverse complement strand
TTTTTATTTTAATTTTTTGTAAAAGAAAAAAAATGGGAGCCGGTTTTTAAATAAAAAAATAATTATTTGGCAAAAATTTTGTTATTAAAATGTATCAAACAAAACCCCCCCCCCCCCCCTCCCTCCCAGAGTCAGGTAGCACACAATTCTGGCCAAATACCTGACTCAGCTAAAATATCTGGGAATGGTTAGGGAGTCTGACCTTGATTGTTCCCAGAAATGAACCTCTTAGAATGAATTTTCCTGCATTATGTAGCAAGTAACTTTAAAAGGTATTTTGATTGAAGAGAGAGAGTTTTAAATTCTGGTTTTTCACTTCACAATCCATTACAAATACTTGTGACTTTTAGCCCATAAAAGAAAGGAATATTATTACAGCTATTACTTTTACAAAGGTAACCTTAATTTGATACAGTTTGTTTTGACAAAATGATAGGTGGCAAATTAAAGCTGAGTAGCTGGCGAAAATCACTGTCTTCTGCCACTTATTAAAAACTGTGGTGCAGAAAAGGCTTCGTTCAGCCGATTCAGCTCCAGGGAAATACTGATTTACAGCTGTTACTTGTTAAGTGCTTTTACTGCGTGAAAATTTTTGTTGGTGTTATATAAGTTACAAATGCCAAAAGACAAAAAATAATAATTAATTAATGATATGTGGCTCCTAAAAAATGATTTCAAAAATATAGATATACCGTAAAATTTTATAATTTTATTGGTAATAATTTAAGTGCCTATGACACGAAAAATTTTATTGAACTAAAACGTACCCATTCAAAAATGAGTGAAAATGGCATTTATGGCATTTTAATTGCATACTTCCTTCCAAAGATATTTTGGCTTTCCTGATATGCAAAAAATAATTGATAGCATAGCTATCACGTCAAATGGCATCTAGAGCTTTAGTCAAACTTGGTAAAGTAATAGCATGCAGCTAAGGTAAACATGTATATTCTAGTGTTTTTGTTTCCATGGCACCAGACTTTGTTATTTGCATTTTTGCCAAACACCGCTTGACGTCACAGCTTTGCTAATTTACATATCAGGAAAACCAAAATATCTCTGAAAGGAATTACCCAATTAAAATGCCATTAATGCCATTTTTATTCATTTTTGAATGGGCATGTTATTGTTCAATAAAAATTTTTGTGTTATAGGCACTTTAAGAATTTCATCTGATATCGTACTTATGATTTCAAATCCAACTCACACTACAGTACAGCAGTTTGTTTTTTTTCCTGTCCAAACTGTACTCCAATCATCAGTTCAGTTACCATTATTGATTCAAGTTAATATCAGTCTATTATTAATTTTGTGTTGAATAAAGATTTCAGAACTTTTACCACCAAAACCAAGACAAACAAAATTGTAACTGATTGCTGTAAAAGTTGGTTTCTCAATTTTTACAAAAATTACTAATTAACAACTTGAGCACTGCTAGTGTTGTATTTAGATTTTATTTATCTGTGCAGACCATACAATATGACATAGAGTGTAGAGATAGAAGCAGAGAGCACTTTGAACTGTTTGCTGTGCTGTGAGTTCAGACATTAACCATAAAACAGCAACCAGCTGCACCCTAAAGTTTACTTTTAGTCTGACCTTAGCTTGCTAAGTTTTGTCCTAGTTATTCTTTGTTGGTGACTGTATACCAACTGTTATAATTATAATTACTATTATTAATATTATTTCTAAATTATTATTATTATGTTATAATGCAGGGTTTCAGTTAACCTTTTATGGGTATGGCTAAAAAATTTAAGTGGCGGCTAAAAAGGTTGTCATAGAAAGCCCCAGCTAATTTTTACTTGGTACACACATACCTCCCTCAACTCCTTCCTCCCCAACAAAAAACACACTGAGGGTTTTTATTGAAAGTTTTCAAGTGTGTTATTGTCAGATGAAACCAGAAAGCTTTAATTAATCTTGCAGACATGTGATTATTTGTTCCTGCAATAGAGACAGAGTATCTGTGGTTGACAAATTAGTTTTAAAGACAAGAGTTTTTTTAAAAAATATTAGGTGGAAACAGTAATTATTTTTCCTTGAAAGACGATAAACTCCGCACTTCCAGTCAAATTAAGAAAAACAAAAGTTCAACCTTATTTTCTGTGACAGAAATCTTTAATAATTGCGTCGGAAATACTAATCGCTGTGCTTGTATTTTTTTGTCAAACGGTGACCAATCAATTGAAACTTGACAAAGCTTAAAACCTAAAGAGCTCAAACAAATAATTTTATGGTTTGGTGTCTATTTTGGTGGCTACCTATTCCCTACCGTATCAACTACAGAATTGCTCTTCTAGTTTTCAAAGCATTGCATAACCTTGCACCGTCTTATCTGATCGAGCTCCTAAAAACAAAGTCTGCTACACGCTACTCCTTACGTTCTAATCAACAAGTGCTACTTCAAGTTCGATAAACCAAACGTAAAACCTTTGGGGACCGGTCATTTGCTGTGGCCGGCCCCAGGGTATGGAACTCCCTACCAGCCGAGATCAAATTGTGCTCGTCAATAGACACTTTCAAGGCTAAACTTAAAACTCACTATTTTAAACTAGCTTTTTAATCCTTTCTGTTAGACAATATATATTCTATCATTTTTAGACTAGTCCATTTTAGTACATTTTCCATGTTAAGTGCTTTAGAATATTTTTAAATAATGTAAACGCTATAGAAATATTTATTTATTATTATTATTAAAATTATTTCATATATTTATGCCAGGGGATTTGCACAACTCAATACTAACTGAAAAGTAGATCAGATTATGTCTGATGTTGAATATTCTAATTAGCATTTTTAATCATTTTGAACACTCTACCAAATGTGCAAATTTATGGATAATTTAAACAGCAGTCATGTGGACAGCTGCACTGCACTTTTGTACCAGTCTTTTTCTCATCTAAAACTCCAATTCACTGCTCAAAACATGAAATAATTTGTAGATAGTACAACTAGGTAAGCAAACATCTCGGCATCAGGTCCATAACTACCATTATTATTATCATTATAATGACTATCATTATTAAATGAATAAAGATAAAGTTATTAAAATTGAAATCAGCCATTTCTTCTCTCTTTCCATTTTTCCTTTTTCCAGTTTTAAACCCTCTGTTATCTAAACCTTATTACTGTTGAGTGCTAGCGAGACAACATTCTAATCGCAGACTTTATGTATGCCTTCACCAATCGTCCCTGATCAATATTTTGTGTTCTGTCTATTTTCCATACTTGTAGCCCTGCAGTTTATGATTGGCTCCCCCATATCGTCACGGCAGCACATGTTTGATCATGTGTTAAAAAATGTCCACGTGCAGGCCCGTGATAGGAGTTGAGCACCCCCCACATCAGACATTTTCAAAAATCTGCCCAACTAACAAATGGAACTGAGCTAAATATGGTGTATGGGTGTATGGGGTGGTATGTGTACCCCCTCCCTCTACTCCCCACCTCAGAGTTTATGCAAATCCAAGGCCTGGGCCTGCAAGGCCAGTTGAGCTTGGCGTAGTGGTCATCGCTCACGTTACCCTACTCTTCACCCAGTATCAACTCACAGGTTAATTCCGCATGTCAGCTGTCTGACTCAGAGGGTGTTCATCCAGGTACTCCGGTGTCCCGGGTTTTTATCCGGGTACTTTGGTGTTCTGAGTGTTTATCCCGGTACTCCAGTGTTCCGGGTGTTTATCCCGGTACTCCAGTGTTCCAGGTGTTTATCCCGGTACTCCAGTGTTCCAGGTGTTTATCCCGGTACTCCAGTGTTCCAGGTGTTTATCCCAGTACTCCAGTGTTCTGGGTGTTTATCCCAGTACTCCAGTGTTCCAGGTGTTTATCCCAGTACTCCAGTGTTCCGGGTGTTTATCCCGGTACTCCAGTGTTCCAGGTGTTTATCCCAGTACTCTGGTGTTCCAGGTGTTTATCCTGGTACTCCAGTGTTCTGGATGTTTATCCCAGTACCCTGGTGTTCCGGATGTTTGTCCCGGTACTCTGGTGTTTCGGGTGTTTATCCGGGTACCCTGGTGTTCCGGATGTTTATCCGGGTACTCCAGTGCTCCTCCCTCGGCGCCTGCTTACTACATCTGACTTTGCCTCCCTCGGGTCCTAAGGGATATGTTAGTCAACGGCAGACGAGGGAACCTAACTCTTTCAGTAAATCTTGGGTAACCTTGGTTTTTGATTTGCTCACAGCACCGCCGACTCCTAAAACAAGTCAAGTAAACAATATACCACAACTGTTACTGGGGTTTGCTGTAGCGGTTGTCATTATTGCAGTGGCCTGTGGGGCCATATACCACATACGTCACACAGCGAAACGGGCTTCATCAACACCTGACCCCGCACAAGCAACCACTAGTAACACTGAAACAAAGTCAGAAACGGCAAACAAAACGCCGTCGAAAACAAAGAAAACTAAAAAGAAATCAGAAATAACAAACAAATATGACAAACAGATATTAAAGGAACTACGGAAAGCGGAGAAGATTCTTGAAAATGGCCAAGTGGACGCGGCTTTAACCAAGTTTGAAAACTTAATTGATCGTTATCCTAAAAGCCCAAGGGCCCGTTATGGCTTGGCTCAGGCCTATGACAGACAGTCAGAGATAAAGCAAAGTAATCAGTTACTTCAGAGATGTATCGAGGCTTATGGTGCCGTACCGGAAGTGCCGGACTGCCCAGTGCAATTAAAACGACAGGCTCTGATGAGAATGGCAGATAGACTCAGTTTCTTTGGTAGAAGTAAAGCTGCAGCAGACGCTCTTGAACGCCTCCACAGAATAATTCCTGCTGACACAAAGGTTCTCTGTGAGCTGGGCGTGCAATACCTGCTGTCAGGGAGGAATAAGGAAGCAAAAGATGTTTTTCGAAAGGTGCATTTTAGATTGTTATAAGCATCGATTCAACAAGTTAGCCTATTCAAAAATCCTATACTTTTATGTTAATACTAATTTCAGTAATTTTTTTTAAGATAGAATAAATCATTTACTGACCTTTAACGACCTTGCAGCCGTGGTCTACGGTCTTCATCGTGTTACTGATTGTCACGTGACCTAACTTGGTTGCGTGACAGGCGGCGAAGAAGTTGGCTGAGGGCCCGGTCTCAGGTGCCCGGTCCAGGACCTCGCCGCCTATCACGTGACCAAGTTAGGTCACCTGACAATCAGTAACCTGATGAAGGCCGTAGCTGCAATGTCGTTAATGCTGCAAAAGAATTTTATTTCCAGTAAAAGATTTGTTCTTTCTTAAAAATTTGATACACTTGATGGATAAACATTTTCATTACTAGTAAGTAATTATCTTTGTATGAAAATAGTATTGTGCGGAATGTATAAAATAACAACTTTCGTTATCTCTATATACCCTTTTCTTTTATCTATATTCAAATCAGATATATCCGTATAAAAAAGCTATGCATAAATTCCATATTCTGCTAGTGGTAGTGGCAGTTGCAATCACAGTATTGGTAGTGGTAGTAGTGGTAATCGTAGTAACATTAATAGTGGTAGTAGCGTTAATGGTAGTGGTGATCTTAGTGGTGGTGCTAGTAGTATTAATCATAGTGGTAATGGTAGTGGTATTGGTATTGATAGTTTAGATTGTAGTCGTTGTATAAGATGTGGTAACGGTTGTGGCGTGGCTAACGGTAATGGCGGAGACTTTGTAATAATGGTAGTGGTGATAATGGTAATGGTGTTGGTAGTGGTGGTTGTAGCAGTGTTCTCACTACTTCTGAAAATCAAGGGTCCCTGGGAACCCCAGTGTCCCACAGTGGAGGGTTATTTGCAAAATTGGGGGGTCCCCAGGCTCTCCATCTCCCTTGACCACGTGCCAAGTGATTTTTTCGGGACGCAACAAGGACGAAAGTGGCGCGTCATTTCACATTTTCTTGCGTCAAATACGCGTGGCGGCGCGTTAATGGAACACTGTGGTAGTAGTGTTAATGATAGTAGTAATCGTAATGACATTGGTAGTGGGTAGTGTTAATGATAATAGTAATCGTAGTGACATTGGTAGTGGTGGTGGTAGTAGTATTAATGATAGTAGTAATCGTAGTCACATTGGTAGCGGTGGTGGTGGTACTGTTAATGGTAGTGATTGTGGTAATTGTAGTGGTATTGGTATTGCTATAGTTTACATCGTAGCGGTAACAGTTGTGGTGTTGGTAGCGGTAATGGCGGACTTTGTAATAATGGTCGTAGTAGTGATAATGGTAGCTACTTTACATCGTAGCGGTAACGGCTGTGGTGTTGGTAGCGGTAATAGTAGTTATAATAATGGTCGTAGAAGTGGTGTTAATGGTGTTGGCAGCAGTAATGGTAATGGTAATGTTAACGGTTACAATAACAGTAATGTTCATACCAAATAGTAGTAATAAGTAGTAACGCGTTTGACAAGTATACGGTTTTAAGATGACAATTAAAGTAACAAAATGATAAAGATTATAGTATAAGCACTTTTTGAAAGCCACTAAGCAAACAACCGTTTACAACAAAAACGGAGCATATCGGCCGGTTTAGTGTTTGTTTATTTGTGTTTTCATTCAGTACCACACTCAAGTTGTGTCTTGATTTATTGAAAGTGAAAGAACCTAGGGGAAGTTAAAAATAGAAATGAACAGGATCTTTTTTTTTAACTTTTTCAAGGTTCTGAATATTCAACCTAGTAATGGATTTGCCAAGTCTCACTTGGGTTTTATACTTAAAACAACTGATCTGAACTACAAAGAAGCAATTCCTCTTCTTTATGATGGAGTTCACAGTGGCGAAAAAGATGCCGATCATGGAAGGTTCTATTTCCAACTGGGTGACGCGTTAACCAGAGTTGGAAGGCAAGAAGAGGTGCGTTCGGTGTTTGTCAATCAGTAACCTTAACTTAGAATTGTTTAGACAAGAAAAATACGTTACGATACGTCACGTTACGTTACGTTACATTACGACAGAATACGATACTATACAACACAGCACAGCACAATACAACACTGACTGACACAACAAAATGCTGTTCATTTCACAACACAACAAGTGCAATGCTGTAAACAAAGGTCAGTAGTTTTTAGGGTAAGAGCATATTGATATTTTCATTTCTTTTCGAAAATTCTTGATTTTTTTACACTTGCAGCAAATAAACCCAAAATACTGGTTTGGTGAAGGTATTAATTTTGCGACATTTTTGTGCGACGCTCGCGTTCCAACCATCACGTTAGTTGTGTGGTAGCTTTCTTCTATTTCCGAAGAACGGCCCTTGGGTTAAGATGCATTGCTATCTAAACGTTTCAAAAAAACTTCTTTTGGCTTCGTCATATGAGGAAAAACTTCTTTCACCCAGGATTTTAGGCGAAATCCGATGAACCACCTTAATTTATAACGTATATACGTAAACACCGCAACTCGTTTTTTAAACTCACATTTTTCTGTTGTAACATGCACACAATCATCCCAATCTTTTCCAACGTCTTTCCTGACCTTTTCCCACTTTGATTTCACTTTATACTCTTTTCTAGAATTTGGTGAGCACGCTACCCGAAATTTCCAGAAGCACTGCTAAACAGCTCAGATATTAGTTAACCACGCTTTTTGCTAGAATTTTCCTGATAAAGTTGTGTCATGGAATGGAAGATAGCCTTTAGTGCTAAGGTAATATTCTTAAGAATAACCGATCATTTTTACTTTTCGGAATTCCAGGCCTATAAAGTCTACGGTGAAGCAGCAAAGAAGCGAATATTCTTATCAGCCTGGCAAAGATCACTGTACAATGCTGACACACCTCTCAGGGCACAGCCGTGGTGGACACCGAAAGAGAGTGGTTACATTAAAGCTATTAGGTATTATTTAGTATTTTTGTAAGTCCATTGCATCATCCCATTTCTGACATATTATATGGAAGTGATATCTAGACCCAGTATCCTCACCAGATGAGTGCCTTAAGAATTATTACAGCACCTAAGATGGTGTCTGTAGGAAAGGTGTTGGTAGTAACTCTATCTTATGTAAGGATGGCAAGCACTGGGTACACAAGAAATGTACTAATATACGTGGCAGATTATCGGCTGTTCTCAATTTCAGATGTGACCATTGTCTTGGTCTTGCACGTCCCATTGTTGGCAAGCAACACATTCATGTGGCTATTGGCACTCATGAGCTTGATACAGTTAACTCTTTTTGTTACCTTGGAGACAACCTATGCGCCGGCGGTGGTTGTGAGCTGGCCACCATAACACGAACAAGGTCAGCCTGGAAGAAATTCAGAGAGCTACTACCCCTCCTGTCAGCCAGATGTTTATCTTGGTGCACTCGTGGTAGAACTTACAACTCCTATGTCCATAGTGCTATGTTATATGGTTGTCAATGTTGGCCAATTAAAAAGGAAGATCTCAGGCGTCTAGAGCGTAATGAAAGAACTATGTTGCATTGGATGTGCCACATCAAGCCAGGGGGCAACACCAGCACCGAAGATCTTCGCCAGAAGTTGGGCCTACTGATCTCTCCAGGGAGATAAGATATAGGCGTTTGCGATGGTTCGGTCACATATATCGCAGCTCCAGTGCCACCAAAAGTATTTTAGATTTTCAAGTTGCTGGAAGAAGGAAGAGAGCTCGTCCAAGAATGTCATGGAGTGAGCTTGTCGATGGCAATTTGAGAGATTGGGGACTTTCACCCTGTGACGCCCTGGACAAGGTATTTTGGAAAAGAACACTTGCAAACTGAATGCAACGTCTAACACACTCTAGTGTATGAAAGACGAAAAAGGAGTAACTAACTAACTAACTAACATCTTTTCTATGTAAAATACTGGTGTTCTTCTTGATAGTTCTCCAAGGCCTGATGTTATCATCTAGTGTCAACTTTACTGGGGTAGGAATGCTGGAGTACCTCAAGAAAAACCATTGGAGCTTGATTGAGTCAACAAATCTCGGCCCATTAGTGAAGCCCAGGAATTAAACACTGGTTGTAGAGGTTAGAGGAAAGAGCAACTACCCCAATGCCAATCTGATTCCCCTAAATTTTTATTAAAACTGAGGCTCAGACAGTGAGAGGAGCTACTAGTAGATAAGAGGGGTGAAGTTGTCGCTGTGAAAGTGCCAAGACGGATGTCTGAGATACTTTCTGGCATCAACTAGTATTTTTTCATGGTAGATCTTGAAAAGGAATGTGAGGAGTGCATCAACTCTCCCTTGTTCCAGTATTCTCCAGCCCAGGTCTTCAAACGTGTCAGTATGTGACACTAATCTGTGCCAAATTCTTCATTTCTCCATCTCTGAAGCGCCACTGCTCACAAACAAAACCTTCAAGTCAAGGCTAATTAAGTGCTAAGTTTTAATACATTTGCTGTGCTTTTTAACTTAGCCTCGAGTTAAGTTTTTTTTTTGTCAGCAGTAGAGTGTAATTCGAAAATGGCCTATTTTTACCTCATTTCCTTGTAAAAGTTGTAAAAGTTGTTCTGACACATAATTCAACAGAAGTATCTTCAGAAATTTGAGATAATTTTGTTTGACAACATAGATCTGGTTATATTTTGGCCTGGGGTGATAGTGGCTCAGTGCAAATTTGACTTGTCTCATAAACCCTCAGAAGTTGGCAGTGGGATGTGGGTTTTTAACAAATGTAAGTAATTTCCTGTCGCAAAGACTAAAACACTGTTAATAACGTAAACCTAAGAATCAGATTCTCGTTCGCGTTGTTCTTTGTTGCTTTATTAAGGCCAAGTTGAGACTCATTATCCATACAAAATAAATTTTCTCAAAAATATTATATAAAATATAACAACATCGGATAATATCTATCTCTTTTACATTCGATCACAAACAAACAAAATGAGGGGTTGATGAAAAACGAAAAAAATCTTAGTTATCTTATAAAGCTTCGTCAAGTTCACAGATTTGAAACAACAAACCTACCTGTGACTGTGTTTTAAAAGAGAAATCAGTCCAACCGTCAGATTCCGGATTTCCATCGACCAGAACAACGTCGGTCGAGAGGCTGGGTACAAGTTTTCCGTGTTTGAAAAGGGATACCGCTGTCATACTCAACTCAACATGTTTTGACGTAGTGACTGCAAGCCTTAACTTTTACTGTTGTGTTGTAACCTCCCATGCACTCCCCTACCCTCCTCAAAAAACTCTCACCCACAGAACAAAAATAAACTGTTGTGAATGAAACATAAAGTAAAAATGATGACAAGTTTACTCTCTTTACAGGGTAACAAAGTCAGTGTTTTTTGTGATCTGTTATTGGGTCAAAAATAAACCCATGAACCCATTATTGGGCTGGGGTGACAAAATTGCAACCGTGATGCATTATTGCCTTAAAACTAAGTCTGTGATTCATTATTTTACCAAAAAACTCTTATTGTGATTCATTACAGTGTTCAAAATAAGACCACGATTTGTTGTCTGGGATCTCATTTAATCATCCTGTCTTAATTTCATGGGATTAAACTCATTTATTGAAGAGAAAACACAACATAGCAACCAAATCTCTCACATAATTATTGTTTGATTTTTTTTCACTTGTGAATAATAATATATACAGAGTTTTAATGCAATGGAGGTCTAGGAACCATAGTTGAAATCGCACACTAGTCATCCATTCAGCCATACTTTCCATCAGATCAAAAATGTTTATCAAAACGTTTTTATCCACTTTTATCCGTTTTTGTCATAATTTTTTATCCAGCCTCTCGACTTACGTGGTTTTAATGCCGACCTTGTGGTTTTAAGGTCATTTTTTGCAAGTCCTACCAAGACCACAGGGAGCCCTATAAAAAGCAGCGCTTGTAAAGGTAGGATGTTAAAATTTGATTCAGTCGACGCTTATTAGGAAATAAGAGATTGATAATGATTGACGTGGACTATCTCGCATATTTTTGATCGTATCGTCCCTTTTTTAAAAGAGACGTCTTTTGTTTTTACGAGGGGAAGTTTGAAAACCTTATTTCCGGCCTGCCTGGGTTTCCTGTGGACTGACGTCATAAGTTTCCACGGTATCCATTTGACCCCCCGCGACGTTTCTGATAAAGCACGCGTAAGGCCGCAGGAGTAGCTTTTTGTCGCCGGTTTAGCGTTCATCGATTTTGTGCGTAAATTTTGGGCCTCCACTTTGTTGAGTTTGCATCTTTGAAGGGATTTAAATCAAAATATGGCCGGTGAAGAAAGAGATAAGTTGGTTAGACTGGCGAAACTAGCAGAACAGGCTGAGAGATACGACGACATGGCAGAGAACATGAAGAGAGTGACACAAAAAGGATTTGAGCTGACTAGCGAGGAAAGAAATTTGTTGTCTGTAGCTTATAAGAATGTAGTGGGGGCTAAAAGATCAGCTTGGAGAGTTATATCAAGTTTAGAAAATAAAGCAGACCAGCCAGTGAAGAAAGAGCTAACCAAGGATTACCGAGAAAAGATCGAAAACGAACTGAACCAAACCTGCAAGGAAGTACTGGTGAGTGTAAACTAATTCGTTTGTCGTAACTTTATTGTTATATAAGAGAATACGAACATCTTTCTTCATTGAGTATGTTTCGTAATACCGTAATTTGCAAAGGTCAGAGTGGCTACTAAAAGCCAGAATGTCGATGGAAATAGGTTATGGAGCTTTTCCTAGGTCATCATATTATCGTGAACGTATAGAATGCCCCACCCTTTCGCAATCGTGAATATGATCCATAAAGTACAAAATCGCTTGCCCAAGGCTTCAGAATAAAACAAAATCATAATTTTTGACACAACCCGTCAAAAGTTGTCAGTAAACACACTTTGGATTTTTCTCTTTCCGCCATTTACAGAATCTGCTAGAAGAATACCTGATTCCTAAGTCACCAGACTCCGAGGCAAAAGTGTTTTATTTGAAAATGAAAGGCGATTATTACAGGTACATGGCAGAGGTTGCGGCGACGAAAGATCGAAAAGGTAGGTCTAACATTTAGTTTGGTTCAGGTATGGAATGTTTGAAAACATGAACTGGCTTGGGCAGGCTCGGAGGTAGAATGAAACGTTGGAAGCGGGATTTGATTTCTGATTGTTTGTCTTTAGTACAAATATCAAGAAATCTATTTAGATTGCTCTACTGAGATAGTTTTTATTAATTTATGAAAATTTAGTTGTTCCCTATCATAATATAGTCGTTTCAAACTTGATTTAAAAGACGGAAGAACTTGGCGTTACGGGTGATATACACCGAAGAAATCCATAAAAGGGAGTAGAATTAAGTTAAAACAAATGAAATCTGAATATTAAATATATTAACTGGTATAACATTCGTTCGAGGTCTATCTGGTATTTCATGGTAGTAGAAAAGATTTCTGTAAACGAAACTTCTAAAACAAGTTGACTGAAAGGCTGTGTTTTGTTTTGGATTCTACAACCCCCTCCTAAGAATGGTTTAATATGACATTACATCAAGTCTACATATAGTCATTAAACAATTTTTACACCTTGTTACTGGGCCACCTGTGATAAACACCAGTCATAAAATGATAAAATGGGTTTGTTTTTCATTGTCGTTGTCCAGACAAAATTCCCCTCCCACAATCCCTTGCAGTGCCAGATCAAGCACATGGCTCATAATGCCAAAAACTTTTGCTCAATCGTGGTGAGTTGAAGTCAAAGAAATCTTTAAAAAATATCAAAGTGATTTATATTCTCAAATCACTCACTAACGCACACAGTGTTAGTGATAGAGCCACACTAGAATATTGCCTTTCAATTTTGGATGGGTCATTTTGCGGACTTGAGGAAACCAAAACAACTCACTATTTTGGAAGGCATTTCTGTGGCTGAATGAGCAAGTATCTTATAAGATTACACGATTATTTTAATGTAATTGCTTTTGTTTTGTATTTTGTTGAAGTTAGTAGTGGAGTTGTGGTACTAATAAGAGAAAATTGTTGTGTGTTACCAGCTGAAGTGGTAGCAATGTCATTTTCATGTAAATAATCATATTGATGTATCAGTGAAAGTATAACATGAACAAGCTACAAGAAAAACAGGTAGCCCAGTTAATGCCTTTAGGGGGTCTAATTAAAAATGTACTAAGTTAAATGAAATTTGTGAGAGTTCATGAAATATTTTCTAAACAAAAATCAACCTATTAATGATAAATCTTTCTAATTTTAATTGGTGAAAAAACCTCGATGATATAATCATGAAACTGCTACGTTGCCAGCGAGGTTCCTGATGGTGTAGTGGTTAGCACTCCTGACATAGGCAGACATGGGTTCGATTCCCACTTGGCAGGGCCTCTGATATTGTGCGATGGTGCAATCCCGCATAATTGGTCAATAATCGCATCCGATCACATAATTTGCAAATTTCTGCACAATCGCGCATAATTCTTACAAATAACATAGTATGAGTAAATAAAATGGTACAACCTTGTGACAGTTGTCTTTGTTATGCTTTATAATGCAATATTTTAGTAATTCACAGCCCAAAACATCACAAAAAAGGATGAGAAACGATCACCATTTGATACGTTGTTTTTGCACTACTTCACGTGTCAGGGATCTGGTACTGAATTAATTCTAAA
>JAOCPT020310954.1:0-13516 GCA_026546935.2 Palythoa grandiflora | reverse complement strand
TCTTTTGTGGGACGACTAAAAATTAATTGCTGGTTGCCCTATGTACAACAAGAAATTTTCCTTAAAATCGAACACTGGCTACCTTTGCTCTGGGGAGAACTCTGTATGTGCTTTGTATATTGTCTTTCTTTTTGTTGAGTTGGAAAATGATAATTTCATTAAACATATTTTTCCAAGAATTCATAGCTTGGTGAAAACCTCAACAAAGTTTGAGTATTCTGGGACAGGTGAAAACACTGAACTGCATGTCGGCTTTTCGCTAATCTTTTCTCATATTCTCCCAGCTAATATTATTTAGCACATAAAATTAATTATTTGAAAAGCTTTCTGGTAATTTATAATTGATACAGTGGAGGGTGCAAGGTGTACAACCAAAGGGGTTGATCATGCAGTGCTGGGATATTGACAGTGTAGAATAATTCCCTCCACCCTCCACCCTCATCCTCCTGAGGCAATTTTTGGGGGATTGGGTGGTTATTGCAGGGGTTAGGATTTGGAAAACCATCCCCACCCCCACCCCCTCAAGAAAAACCTAGGGGCACATTCTACACAATATCCCAATCCTGTAACCTTTTATATTTTTAGAGCACTCAGATTAGGGAACAGTGGAAGCTTAAAGCAAAGTGAACATCAAAGCTATACTTATTATACTGCATAGACCTTATACCTAAATGGTAGCGATTTAATATTGTTTTGTCTTTATTCAAAGTAGCGTACAAAGCCTTGTTTTGGCTAAAATACCTTTTGAAAGTTTAACTCAAGAACGAGGCTAGTGGTGCAAATTTGAATGTAGACAAAAGAATATCAAAATTGTTGCCATTTATGAGCAAGGTCTATGAAAACAATTGCCAACTAACTTAGAGCAGCAGCCTTTAACTTTTTTGATCGAGCTGACCTTTTTCCCCCAAATGTAGGAGAGGTTATTAATCCAAAAGACAGATGCAAGAAATGTCAGGGAAAGAAAGTTGTCAAAGAAAGCAAAATTCTTGAGGTAAGTCAAAAAATGAATGATTGTTTTAAGAATAGTAGATGGAGGACAGTGTAGCAGTAATTGCAGGATTTGTAGTGGTATTTGATGTAAATACCATGAGTGATATTTTAAAATTGTTCTGAATATCAAATGTTCATAATTTGGGATGATTCTGAAATAGCATAAGTGGTGTTTATGCCAAATATCATGTACAAATTTTGCTATTATTAATTATAATTATTTTGTTTATGTTACTACCTGGGAAAGTTTTTAATGCCATCTGTTATAGGGATTTTCATAACATTTTCTCCTGTCATTTTTCTTCAAAAGCAAGCGAATTTATTTTGAAATTCTTGCTTTTTGTCCAGACATTGAGTCAGGTTATTTTATTTTTCTTAGTGTTTTGGTTTTTGGAATTTTCTTTCAGTTCATTAACCACCTCTCTTAAAATCTGGAAATCTCTCTGCTGTTTTTTTTTTTTAATTTTCATGACATTATGAGAAATTATTTTCATGATTTTGGCTACCGTAGCATCTGCAATTTTCACAATGTAGGAATTTCAAATTAATATGAAATAGCACTGCTCTAACCCAATCAAAAAAAATTCAGAAATTTTTCAGGTAATAGTTTTTACCTCTGACATAGGTATTGACCCAGGAACAATATGTTTTCATTGCAAGACATGTTAGCCAGCAGTTTCAAAAAGATTTGAAGTTGAATGTGGATGCCTTTACAGGCCCATGCTTCCTCTAGGCAATATGTTTTCTTATAAAATTGATAGATATTTCAAGTTCAAGAAACAACTAAATTTGTCTTAGATATGTATCAGTCATTCAGAGATGTCACGAAAGAGAGTGGCTGCAGAAGTACAAATTATTAACAGACAAGAGTAACTGTAAACATATTAAAAAAAAAACACACAATCTTGTGTAACTGAGGTATGCACAAGCTGTTGTGAAAATAGAAACGGGGCTAGTAAACAATGCTAGGTTTTGAAACCCTTGGTTATCCCTTACTTGCTAAATCCAGTTAACCCTTTCAGCCCCAAGCAATTTATCAATATCTAACTTCTCCTTACATAACTCAAACAAAATAATATAATTGGTAATGAGAAATAAGGGATTGATCAAGTGGAATAAGCTCCCAACCTGCTTATATAGGAAGTATGGAGCTCAGTTGGGAGAATTTACCAACACATCATTTGTCGTGCTTGGGGCTGAAAGGGTTAAAATTACTAGCTTCGCTTCTAATACAACGACCGTTTGAATCTGTATTTGAATGTGAACAACGTGATTTATATTATTAGTTTTATTAAGTCACTTTTTATCACCAATTTGCTGGCCATTAAACAAATCACAATTAAATTACTTAAAAACTGTGTATTGTTAAGTTGAACTTTAAATACACAAAAAAACGACGCAACATTGTTAGGCCCAACATATTTTACCCCTTTGCATGAACCACAGCAATGTTGGTACTTGTTGGCACTTGTTGCGTATAGTTTGAAGCCGGACAAACTTTGGCGCAACATGCCTAAGATTTTTATTCTTCTGTGACCGGTGAGGCGTAGCTAAACAATGTTGGGTCTGTTTACACACGTCTGCGCATGCACATTGCTGGTTATTGTACCAGTACGCTCGCTTGTTTAGACGATGGCCAACAGTTTTGGGACTTGTTTCATTCGTTTGCATGGACCTTAAGAAATGTTTTCAGAATAAATAGTTTGAAAATGCTGATTTTTTCCATTTAAAAACCTCTATTAATTTATCTAAACTTCGTTCTATATTGTACAACAGATATCGTCTTATGAGGAAAGCACTACAGGAAGAATTTGTTTTGTTCACCTTTCCATGTTTCCATCATTTTTGCTGTTTTTGTAGTTGTAGAAGATATTATAACACGTTTAGAACCGCGATTGATGATTTTGGCTGCGATTTTATATATTTTTTTGCCCTTTGCCCTTAAGGACACTGGTATTTTTAGAAAAGGAGCTTAAAGTCCGAGTTTTGAAAAAAAAATAGTATTTCAGACTCACTCAGCTTTGACTCTTAAAGGTTTGCTGTGGAAGACAAGACTCCATCTCCGTTGAGCGCAAGGTACGGTCGTAATTTCCTCGTATAAGAAACATTTTTTACACTAAAGCCTTTATCCCATGCTACATGCCTCACATGAAGACTTGAAAGGTTGAAAGTCCTAATGAAGGTCTTTTGAGGAATCATCAAATAAACTAATAAAATAAAAAAATTATTCCAATCGTACCAAAGCAAATTGTTTGACAGTATTGATATTCATATTTGTTTCGTGATACTTGTTACAGAAATAAAGCATTCATATTAACCTATATAATTAAGTAGATTTTTGTTTGACCTAAAATCCATTCATATTTAACGAAATCAGCTGAACAACAATTGTTTTGACACAAATTTTGTGAACCTTAAAGTTTTCTGGAAACTGATTTGTGTCCGAATAGCCCAGTGCTTTTCTGGTTTGAGTAGCAAATAACAAATCGGCGCTTTTTGTAATCATTATATCATACTCTTGTATAACAAATTTTCATTATTGCATTGTAGCCCAGTGAAAACAATTTCTCCAGTTCAAACTAGCCACAACGCTGCGACAGAGAATGAGCAAATGGAAGTCAGTTATACTGGGCAGGTTTCATCTGCCACTAGTAATGTGGTACAAGCGCGGACCTCCCCTAGTCCGAAACGACAAGAAAGTCCGCATCAAGATGTTGCAGGTTTTGATGATTTCTGTTATCTTGTCATTGTCGTTTAAGATTTGTCACCGTTTATATATTGACTTTTCTGTTGAGTTAAACTTTATTAGTTTTTACTTGTGATTGTTTTGGAGTTGTGCGCTGTTTGTTTTCGCAAGATTATCCTCTTTTAATCATGGCTGCCTCGTTGATAAAAGTTTTGTTTACAGCCTTTAGCCACACAAATGTCTTCACCTAAAAGATAGGTTGCTTAAACTGAAAAGGTTTTCCTCACAATCTACCTGACAACTCGCCCATGTCACTTCAAAAACGTAAACGTTTTACAGTACTTGTTGGTTTCTAAAAATCACATGGCGGTGTAAATGGTAACTTGCAGATCTTGACTTTGTTCTCCGAAAATTTATTTATTTTCGACAACATTTACGTTATCACGCAATCTTGCCTTGTGATTTTCATCTCCCACGCAAGTAACTTACGAGTAATATTTTTTTTTTATTAGGAGGTTTGCCGGAAGGTGATGAGGGCAACGAAAGTGAGACGGAAGTACAAATCACCGCAGCTGTTGTGGACCTGAATGATGAGAGTGATTTGGATGACAGAATGGTTCATGATGACGAGGAGGAGGACAGTTATGAAGTAGATGAGAGTGACGGACCACTTGGTAACATTCCACTCGACTGAATTTCATTTATGTTTTGCAATTTCTTGTCACTTAACTCTTTGTAGGCCTTGTTGGTAAGGTGCCAGTTTGTCACGTGGAAGGTTTGGGTTCGAGTGCCAGCTGAACCTTCACTCGGGGTCTTAAAATATTAGTTATAAAATTTACAGATTTGGTTACGGACCTCTGCATCTTCTCAGAGGAGGTTCGACCTTTGGACAGTCTCTCGACACTCTATCAGAACGTCAAGAGATAACCCTCTTACTTATCGAAAAGAGTAGGGTAGTGATCCTGGTGTTGTGGTCTGCGTGTTTCACTGAGGACATTTCGTACTATCCTTAATGTATGTGAGCCATATGTAGCGAACTCTTAACTGTTAACCCTAAATATACATTTAGAGCGCTTAGAGCAGCGATGTACTGATGACCGACATAAAAGTGCATTTATTATTTTTATACTATTTGCTTTACTTTTTGTTGCTTTATTTTAGTTTGCTTTACTTTGTTATAGTAGATTTATTTAATTCAAATATATAAAGTTCCGATTTACTTTTTTCGATTAAACAGAGGGTTTATAAAAAGTGAAAATGGTTGCTCCTAGAGAGCATTTGACAGCTCGAGGTTCCTTAACCTTTCTATAATTGGTTTAAAATGTAATAAAACGTAAAACAAAATATTTAACTCAAGGATATTTAACTGAACAATAGACAGGTTTTTAGTACCTGCAAATTATGTTGAAAAGAGGATTCGAGTCATTCATTCAATATCTAAAACTCTGTGTTGTTTGCATGGTCAACTTTCAGATAGTGATGAAGATATCCACATGAGAAGAAAACGGACGCAAAAGATAGTTAGTCAGACGGCCGAAATGCCAGGCACCAGTGCATCAACTCTGAATGATACCGAGGAGGGAATGAAGACGAGGGGTGAAGGAAACGTTACCCTTGTCAGGTGCGCAACAAGACAAGATAACAAAACTTGCTGTTTGTAATAATAATGATAATTACAAAACACTATTGTCTTTATATAGATCCATATCACTAAATATCCTGCAGCGCTTTACAATTGTAAAATAGAAATAAAACTTATCTGTATTATCGCATCGTTCACCATTTATACAATGCTATAAAAATTGAAAATTTGAAAAAAGTTGAATTGGAGAGAAAGAACAAAGTTATATTAAAACTTTAAAACTCAAGTCATCGTAAGTTATATTATTTACGTCGACTGACGAAGATCTTACTCAACTCCTCGGGATTCGGAAAGTAAACAGCTTTCTACTAGTCAGCGGTGTGTAACGAGAAAATGGAACAATAGGCCATTTCTGTAGCGGATGTGTATATTTTGAGATACGCTAGAAAAGGCCCTTGCTTTCGTGTTTCTATCCAGTGAGTAGTATTTTCACCGGTCAGACGCACTACCCACTCAGCTGCAAGTAATCAGAAGGTCGTGGGTTCCATGTATTTCTGTTAGGAACTCGGGAGATTAGAAAAAGAAGCTAGTGACATCAAGCTTATTTCTTCCAAAGTTATTTCCAAGCTGTACATTTATACTTCCTTTATTGACTTTTCAACGTGTGGATACATTTAGCCCAGCAGTCAGAGAACAGTATCCGTGTTCCATCTGTAAGGGGGAGTGAGTTCCTATTGCGCAGTGGGTGGACATCAAGAATATTTAATTCATAGTTATTTTCAAGCTGTAAATTTACAATTCTTATCCAGCCTTCTTATGTTCTTTTTACAGTACATATGCTTCTTCATATGTTAATGCTCCAGAATGTTGCTCGTAAATTCGGTTAGATACCTTAGAGGTGAACAAATTTACTTTTGTTGTTGTTTTGGTGAATATCAGCCTCGCAGTAAACATTTAGTCAGTAAGAGTTAGGCAAAATATTTGTGAAAAAAGTTAGGGTGCCGCGTAAGGCCAGAACACTTTTTCATGTTAAAACGGGTACTTTGAATGTGTTTTACATATTTATTGTATGATATATCTACGTAATGAATGTTTGTTCGTATTCAATGAAAGCTCTTTCAAATTTGTTGTCAATACGAATATAGATTTAATGATGCCATGCTTGATAAAGCTACATTTGTTATATTATGTTGTTCGCTTAACGTGCTAAATGTGTAGGGTTTTTTAGTACATGTTCATAGGTTTCAGATACAAGTCTTAAAGTTTTGTTCAACACTCGTTTTCATTACAGGGTTTCTCCACAGGAATTTCCTCGTAGAGAAGCCAGTCCAGTTGAGGTAATATTATCAGATAATATAGCAAGAAAGATAATCCGAATAGGAAGACCATAAGGTGATTTTCACTAGATCTGGTTTGGCAATATTTCGGTTTAATTCAAACCATCTTCAGGCCGCTTACACAACAAGTTAAAAAGGGCGCGGGATTTTAATACTAAATTATTTAAATAACAATAGCTCGCGGCTAGCTTTCAGGCCTTTGTTGAGCGAGGCCTCTTTGTTCTTGATGTAATAAACTTTCTTGAATAAAAGTATATTCCAATTCGAATCTGTGTCAATTACACGAGTATTTTCCCTGACTGTGTTAAGCTGAAATACTTTGGTGTTTACATTGTTGTCAGAAAGATTGAATAAACCAAGCAAGTGTTGAAAATTAGCGAAATTAGTAAAATGTTGGAAAATGGCGCTTTCTTTGTTTGTTGCATGTTCTTTGGTACTCTGAAAAAGCGTGGGTTCAGTCTTGCCTATAAAGCTGGCATGGCAGCAAGGACATGTAAATTCGTAAACAACATTAGATTTACTTAACGAAGGAGTTCTGTATTTGGCGCAGATATAAAAAGAGAGTTTTCTAGTGCTAGGCAAAGTGCCAAATCGAACTACAGTGGAATTACATAAAGAACGACGGAGTTTCCGGACTAAAGCTTTAGTATGATGCTCCCCTTTTTGCCCAATAAAGGGCATATTGATCCAGATGGTAGATCTAGGGGGCTCTTTTCATGGGCGTGGTCGGGTGTAGATCTCTTGTTTAAGGAACTAACCTTAAAGCGCGCTACCAGAGAAATGGCAACCCGAAAAGGAAAGCCGTTCCAGGAGAGGAAAGACTTTACATTTGCCAGCTGTGCTTCTACTTTGTGAGGCGCGTCAATGCGTAAAATGCGGTAAACAAGAGGCATCGCCCAAGCTTTTTTATGGGCTATACAGCATATGTGACTGACTCTCAGCTTCTCACATTTCATACCGATCTCGCGCCTGTAGTCACTCGCGACTTCCCCCCTGTCTCATGTAATGTCGCCGTAACGTTCTGACTCCGTTCAGGTATGAGTTCATCCCGGCCTCATTTAATCATTCTCAAAGTATAGATATAAGTACACCGTATTTCCTCGAATAAACGCCGCCCTCGATTAAACGCCGCCCTCGAATAAACGCAGCAACTGAGAGCCAAAATATTAATAAACGCCGCCCTCGAATAAACGCCGCATTCCGGAACAGACAACAAACTGAAACATCGAATTTATGACGTTCACTACAAGTGCAGAGGGAAATTGTTTAAAACTTGTTTAAAGTTTGAAAGGCACAGACAAAAATCCGCAACATCGACATTATCTGACTTCTTACGCGTTTACAAGCACAACAAGTTGTAGTTTTAAAACTGTAAAATTTGATCGGTACAGCCAGACAAAGAACTGTATCATATTTTTTCTTCTTTTTGAAGTAAAGTTACGGTTGGTTGTTTAAAAAAGTAAACAACATTTTAAATAAATGCCGCCCTTGAATAAACGCCACACCCAAATCATGAAAAATCTAATAAACGCCGCGGCGTTTATTGGAGGAAATACGGTAAATACCTTACCCTGCTCTGTTTTTCAACCAACATGCCGTGAATCTGACTAAAGGAAGGTCTTTCCTCGGGATTGTTCTGCCAACACTGCGACATTAAACCATAGCTAGGCATCAAAATCGAAAGATTATTAGTTGTTGCTACTATATCCACACCAAAAAAGTATAAATTCTAACAATGATAGTGACAATAATGTAATTAATAACATCGGGTACAAATTATAGTGTTAATTTGGACCTCAACTTGTTTGCGATTGCTCTCAATTTCAAATTTCACAAGTGCAATTCAAAAATTTTCATGATTGATTGCGAAAATGGCAATGTTTACAAATATGAAAATCTGTTAGCGATATAAATGCGAAAAAAAATGCCTCGTTTCCAATGTTTAGACTGCTCGATTAGATAATTAAAATCTTTTAAGATCATGAGTTCACACTTGTTTCTTTCTTTAAAAAGAAAAGTAATAAACAAT
The DNA here is from genome assembly GCA_026546935.2 of Palythoa grandiflora. Taxonomy (NCBI): domain Eukaryota; kingdom Metazoa; phylum Cnidaria; class Anthozoa; order Zoantharia; family Sphenopidae; genus Palythoa; species Palythoa grandiflora. The sequence continues at coordinate 4,892 of JAOCPT020310954.1, read as the reverse complement.
CTGCTTGCAATTGGCTGTCATTTCATATGGTTACAGTTTTGCATGTGGATTTCCGCGCGTTTTGGCCGTACGCACCTGCACACGTCGCAACTTTTCGCGCCTCTGCCTCGGTCAACGCAGTATCATACAGCTGCGAAGGACGCTATATCACCCCATTTATTTTCTTTGCTCTTTGTTACACATAATTCCGTTTTTTACTTACGTTTACAGTCTTATTGCATTTAATTACTCGTGGACCAAAACTGTTTGTTTGCTGTACTCAACTACACAATTGTATTTCCGAATTACACTCCACTGCTTACAAAAAAAAACCCTTCAAGTCAAGGCTAAGTGCTCACTTTTCATACATTTGCTGTATTTTTTAGTTCCTGGCCTCGACTTGATGTTTTTTGTTTGTCGGCAGTGAAGCGTAACGGCCTACTCCATATACTACCGATCCAAGTAAATTTGACTTACATGAAGTCGCTCACATAGTCTGGCTTGGTCATGCGGTAGTTGTTTTGCTGAAGTTCATAAATCACTTGATAGATGGTCCATGTTGGATACGGTGGTTCTCCTTTCAAGAAAAGTATAAGTTTAAGTTTTTGAGGTATACTTTCTGTAATTGGGATGGTGTTTTTCTTTGGAGTATCCTAATTAAATTTTAATTCTTGTTTAAATACAGAAACTGTTTTGCAAGAACCGTGTACGAAATACAATTAAGATCTTTCAGCCAAATTGTTAAGAGACAAAACTGATACTAATAGCTGAGGTACTGCAAGAAAACTTGTCAATGAACCAATATGATCAGGAGCATGGATAAAACCAGAATTTGCGGTCGCGTACAGCTGTTTCGTTCTGAATGGGATTCGTCAGTGAGACGTAGCAAGGAACAAACTTGCTCATTTAGCATTCCACATAGTGGCTACTCTTTGCTAACAGCTCAACGAGGTCGGACCAAAAGCATATAGAGGCGCCGGATGCTGCCCGCTATATGGACCATGCGCGACCTCGGAGCACAGTGTCGGGGAGGAGGAAAACCGGAGTTCCCGGAGAAAAACCCTTGGAGGCAGATAGATATTCACAAATCTCAGCCCACACGCGGAGCCCGGGAAGTCGAACCCACGAAGCGCGAGGAAGGAAAATAAGTACACCTGAACGAATTCTTGTGTGTTCATTCACGCTCAAAAATTGTAACTCAATCCCATCTCCAAACATTCACAAACTCAAACTAATTGGTACAAGCAACACTTGCTTGCTGACAAAATGACAAAGGGGTAAGTGAGAGCATGTGATCATATCCGTTTACTGACAAGATAGTAAGACTACGGTTAAATAAAAAACAAACCTATTGGAGAAAACAGGACCAAACCATGTGAAATGAATAGTCGTTTCGGATCTGAGAAGTCTTAAGTCTTAAAGGACATTTTAAAAATAATTTTCTCGAAACGGGATTTTCAGCGTTAATTTATATACAACATATTAAATCAATTATTACACGCTACGTGCAAAGAAGTGTGCAGTTTAACCACTAAGAGGGTCTCAAAGGGGTTAACTTCAAATGGTCTAGCTAAATTTTAAGCGTCATATAGACCTTTTGACAGATCCTGAAAAGTAATCAAGCTTCTACACGAAGTCGAGGCTAAGGGCGAGCTGGCGCAGTTAGGGAAATGGAAATAATGATCATAAGACGACACTGATTGACATGTAAGGTCACCTTTAGCCTCGGTTTCATGTAACAAGCTAGGCTGCCTTTTGGGAACTGTGAAATGGTTTAGTGAGAAAAAATTTACATTAAGTAGTCACAACATTTCAACTCTTAGCCGTCAAAATATCGATTTCTTTTAAGATTACTCCTCAAGACCGTACTCCCTTTGAGACCCTCAATCAGACAAAAAGCGCCCGTGGTTCATACAGTTATTGATCCATGAATGAACGTCAAAATGTGGTCGTGAGAAGAAATGAAAACGTGCAACATGAAACAAAAACGATTTTGCACGACTTTTTTTCAACAGGTTTTGATGATAAATTCAATCACAATGGGTAACATACTCCAATAAAATCAATCTACTTACCGATAGTAAACACCTCGTACATCAGTATTCCGTAGGACCATCTGAAAACGACCGACATATAAACAAATTATAATATTTCTGTTAATTAACAATTATAAAACCTACTGTCTCAGTAGGCGTCTGTCCAGCTTTATCCTGCTAAAACCATTTTTAAACTAGCCAAGAACATCTCAACTTTGGAACCAGTGTCAAAACCATGTGTTTCGTACTAAAAGAACTTTACTCGTCTTGAAGAGAAGATTAAATTAATGTTAATTATTTCAATAAACTCGGAAGTCAACAATTTTCGTAAACTTCGATTCCTTTGACGTTTGAAATCTTAACAGGAAAAGGGACAACTTTTTGCACTAGGAAAGCAAATTTTTAAATAAGAATTGTCACTAAGAATATGAAAAAATTTTTACTCTGCGCCTGGAGAATCAAAACTTTGTCAGCTTTAATTGTATAACACCCAACTGACCTACGTAAAACAGTGTGTATGAAATCTAGTTGAAGACACTATGTGCGTCATTGCGTAATTCCTTGAGGATGATTGAAAATGCTAATGCCTTAAATATATCTTAAACTTCCCATAAAAATGTTGGAGTTTTTAAGGGCGGTTTAACTTCATCGGTATAGAAATGAATTATGTATACGCCTGGTCAAATTATCTTACAACCAAAGGATATACAAATTCAATTGTAAAGGGCAGTTTCTCACATGCGAAGTGACTATGGTAACAAATACTTTTGAAAGCAAAATTTCTACTTACACGTCAATCTTTGAAGTTATTCTGTACTGGGTTTCGAAGAGAAGCTCAGGTGCAGACCATTTGATGGGAAGTTGGCCCTTTGAAAGCAGAGAACAAGCATTATCTGCCACTGAAATTTAAAGCTGGTTTCCATATAACCGTAAGCGCCGGCAACCGAACCGTCAACAGTGCTGGGGCGCAATGACTGGGACATGCCGCCGTTCGCCCCCGTTAGATCCCGGACTCTGCTGGGACAAATAAGGCTGGTTTTCATATGCATTAACTATCCCAGCACAGTCTGGGATCAACTGGCGGTGCTCCGGTGACGTGTCCCATTCATTGCCCCTGCACTGTTGGCGGTTCGGTTACCGTTATATAGAAACCAGTCTTACGTTAAAACTACTTGTTTAACAATGTGCTTTTCCAATACAAAACATGCGAAGGCAAACGTGCTTACTCTTAAAAAAAGGTTTGAATATACGTTTCTTAATTTTAAAACGTTTGAACGGCGTTTTTTAACAAACCAAAGTAAAACATATTAGCCTACATAAAAATTGTTGAACCATTTTACTGGAAAACACCATCCAAAGCTGTGATGATAAGTTTGAATAATATTATTTTTAAATGCTCCACTGCAGAAAGGATATATGTTTGAATGTTTTGGTCTTCGACGAAGGGGAACAGTGTAATCTATAATTTATATTAATATTCTGTTGTAAATCTATAATTTTTGTTCTTCTTGTAACTAGATCAGAAAAGGCAGTCCAAGTATCATAACTTCTTATGTTTCTTTTTGGACTGTCTTCCTTTTAAATAGTAATAGCTATAAACTCTTAGTCTTCGGCCATCGTAGCTTAATTAAAAATAACAGTGGTGATAAACATTTTTAAAACATGCATTGTAGGCCTGTCCACAAGATGCCGGCAACTTTTTGAGCAACCTTTCATTTTACGAGCAACTTTTCCGCTAAGTGGTAACTTATTTTCCAGCCAGAATCTTTTTTTGCTATGGGCAATGTTTGTAGCTTTTTAAGTGTTTTTATTGTATTTGCAAGAACGAATATGTTAAGGAGTTGTTTAAAAACCTTTTTGGAGGGTGAATGTTGTCATCACAGTACCAAATATCCAGCCAACGATCAGCGGATATCCATATTAACAGAGGAGGAGTGGGGACGAGCTGATGAAATCAATATGGCAGATCCTGTTGAACTGGATCCCCTTCAAAAAGCCGCTAAAGCTGTCAGAGCGAGTCTTGCTGTTCCAAAAAAGGCCGAATTCGCTAGGGAGCAAAAAGTCCAGTCGAATCCTCCACCGCGCCCATCCCGTGTGTGTTTTGGCATGGGACAGAGTTAAGACGTATAAAGGAGAACAATGTGGTGTAGTAGGGGGAAAGCTGCGATGTAATGCTTGCAATGAATTTGCAAGAAGGAAAGTACCATAAATAAACATATTAAGTCGAAAAAGCATGAAATCACAACAACAAAATTCCAGGCCGACAGAATGAAAGATCAGTCTATTGCAAAGTTGTTGAAAGCAAACTAGCACCAGAATAATCCCAAGGGCGAAATCTTACTGGAGGAAATCACGTGTCACCAATTCAGAGTAAAATTTAAAATTCTGACATATTGCAAATCCAATGATATTTCTAGGCATACCACTGATGGATCTCAATGATCGAAAACAGAATGTAAACAAAAATATTCCAATCAAGAATTATAATAATTTGAAATTTCCGCTATTTTACCCGACCAAAACTAGCTCAAAACTACATGTCAGATGTTCTTTGAGGCTTCTGTAGGCTCCATAGCGAGTCTTTTGGTTGGCAACTTTTGAGCAATTTTTTTTCAAAATCGGGCAACTTTTTGGAAAAATGGGCAACTTTTGGGCGTAATTTTTCAAATTTTTGAGCAACTTTTGGCCATTTTACTGGCAACCTGTGGACAGGCCTGATGCATTGTATGAATTTAACATTTCGTATGCTAGTCAACATACATTTTCAAAAGTGTAACCGTTAATTTTTTTATGAAAAGCTATTTATACTATATAAAAACCGACTACCATTGTAAGGTTAAAGAACTTTGTTTATTCAAGAGTTACAGCCAGCAATGA
>JAOCPT020310088.1:0-13523 GCA_026546935.2 Palythoa grandiflora | reverse complement strand
CAGCAACAAAACTAAGTTGAGATTCAAGCCGTTTTAGAAAAAAGTAAGCAAAACGTCTATAAAGAACTGAAACTTAATTTTTGCTTGTTCATAACTTTATAGTTAGCTGCATCAATCATTGTAACGAAACCGCCATAATTATGCTGTTTTTCTGAGAAGGAGGAGTGACTTCTCGGAAATTCGCAAAAGTCAAAACACATCCGGTTTCGTAGTTGAATCACAAAAGGCAAAAAGACAAGTAAATTTCATCAAACCCAGTATGGTAAACATTAGCCAGAGGTCTTGTAATACTTGCAAGAAGACCCCAAATTACAGAGCCAGAGGAGCCTTCTTTTGTCGTTTACTTGATGAACTTGAAACACTTTGTGTGTTGCCGTACACGCTTTTTTATAAGAACCAGCAAATTTTGACGAGGCTCGGCTTGTTCTTAATTTTTTGGCGATTTTCACTCGATTTGTTCTTAAATTTTTCTCATTTCTGTGAGCGGTATAAAACTCTATAAAAAACTCTCACTTTTAGTTTCGTTTTAGTTTGGGTAACTAAAATGTCAGCCAGGCAAGTGATTTCCAGCTGCCCACTCGCCCAATTCCAAGTGGCGGGTGGTTAAAATAGTTTAAGTTTCCAGCCCTGGGTTTCTGAAAACGGTCACAATTTTCCATAGGTTCGCCTATGGGTCTCAGCTCCATTATAGACTGAGATCAATTTTAAATTTTGCTGGAAAAATGGTTTTAGTAATAACTTTTTGTTATATTTAATTATGTAGCATGACCAATCTTGTGAACTGTTGGTGCATGTCTTGCCAAGATACACAAAACGATTTCTTTTGCTTTTGAAACGGCGGACAAAATTAAAGTGTATATATCGGAAAAAAATCGTCAGTTATAAAGGCTTTTGACAGTGAAGAAAAATATCGTTTATTTTATTGAAATAGCTTGTTTGGTTCCCGAGATATTAACGTTTTTTTAAATATGCAAATTAGGCTAGCTGTGACGTCAAAAACAGAATAGCCAATGAAACGGGGTAAAATCACAAAACATTAGTTATTTCCCGAAACAAATATTCCGTGATCTTATAACTTTGCATAGTTGTTTTACTAACAAAAATGCATCTAATGATGTATTTTTATTGTTACGATGACAACAATCTAGGTCCCAGTCCCATCTTCCCTCTACAACAAATAGAACGTTTTTGGCACTCTAAAACAAGATAAAACATTTTAGTTTTGCATCATGGATAATGCCCACCACAGTTGATGTCAGCTAACTAAGTTGTTTGAATAAATAATGTTTAGGTACGGAAAAAATGAAAATTTTCACCCATAGAAATAAAAGACCTGGGACTGAATGTGTTGCTATAGCAACCTCAAACTAACTAATATTTGAATGTGTTTCTATGCTTACAATATTGGTGCCAAGTTTCAAGTTCGTCAAAGAAGTATTTCAAGAGATAATTCTTATTTTGTTGTACTGGGCCATTTTGAATTCTGGTTTCGACGTCACTGCTTTCCTAATTTGCATATTTAAACACGTTGATATCTCGGGAATCAAACAAGCTATTTCAATAAGAATAAACGATATTTTCTTCACCTTCAAAAGCGTTTCTAACTGACGATTTTCTGTTTTCGTATATATATATGAACTTTAAACAAAAACAAATTTTGCACTATGACTCCTGAACTGTGTCTGTTTGGTCAGATAAGTCTAGTTTTTCAGGAAATTATAAAACAATATCAACTAAAAATTGCTAAAAGTAAATCCAATAATGAAAAAAGCTATTTGTATATTTTTTCTGCTGGGAATTTATCCGTTTTATTGCTCAGGCTGGTCAACTAACTGCGTATTTTGCTAGCTGGGAATTTTAATTTTATGGTCAATTTCTGTAATTTAGAGAAGATACAACCTTGCCAGGCTGGAAAAAGATGAAAAATACAATGTTTCTTAGTTTGATTTTTTTTTTTAAGAATCAATTTTCCATTTCACGGAATTAAGTTGCTCGTAGGGTGCTTATTGAGAAATAGGTCAACAGAAAGTGTTATTTGATACCATCTCAAAGTTAACATGCACGCTGAAGCTAAACCTTAATATAAGGCCCAATAACTCATCGGAGTCCAATGTTATCTTGTTTTCAAATTCATCCCGCTTATTTACTCTATTAATTTTATGGTTGATTAGCAATATATTTTTAACGCACTATTATTTTGTCTTTTAACTTTTTTATTATTATTTATGTTTAGGAATACATCTGTGTTTAAAAAATTCATCACAACTTTGAGATAGATCCATAATATATTTCAATTTACATGTTTTGAGATGTTGCATGCCTTCATCAGTAAAAAATCAATATATATCATATAAACAGAGACAGGTGATAAAAGAGTATGATATATTAGAATGTTAAGGTTGCGAAACTGAAAAGGGAAAACGAAAACTAAACAAAAAATCTAAATAAAGGACATTATAATGAAATAGGAGGTTACAATGATAATTTTAGATTGATGTGAAAAAGGTATTGATTTAAGTGAGGGCTCTTCCCAAAGGATGTGGATGTGAATGACCTCTTTGACTTGAGTTGTTTAGTAGTTTTCTAATGTCCCTTTCAGTTTCGCAGTCTTGATATTATTCCAATGTATTCTATTCTTTCGTTACTTTTCTTTATTGTTATGATATGTGCTATCGCTTGATATAATTCTGATGATGGCGCGCGACATTCAATAACATGTAAATTTAAATATATTATGGATCTATCTCAAAGTTGTGACATCTATGTTTACTGAATATTTTTAAAAACTTAGTACAAGTAATTTCATTCTCATCGTACAAAGAATTATACGCTCATATGTTTATGGATGCTTGGTCGACCCTAGGCTAACACAGTAATTTGATTTTTTAGATGGTAAATCCAAACCTACTCAGTCGCGAATTTGGTACGTATCACATTTGAATGGGACAACAAAGCCAGGTTGTGGTTCCCAGTACCTTCCCTGCTGGAGCGTCACCACAGTTGTGAAAAGGGCTGGACCAGGAGACTGGATTTATTTGGATGGGACAGAGACAAAAAGAATGCCTTACACCTGCAACCAGGGATCGTCGACGTCAGACATTTACATCAACAAGTCTTTATCTATTAAAGGGATTCAGACGCCTGCTCACATACAGTGTGGAAATGGAATTGGTTTTCACTTTCTCGGTGATCACAAAAACCAGCTGACATTGATACTTTCCAATATATTATTTGAATCCACGTTTGTCAGTTTTCAAGATAGTGTTGTCGATATCGACAATTGTTCATTTCGGGATAATCTTTATGCAGTCAGCTTTTCACTAAAGCAAGCAAAAACACTGCCATTAACAATTCGGCGTTCTCTTTTTATCAACAACCAATTTTGCATCAAAGTCAACGTTGAAAGCACGTTGGAATCATCAGTTGTAATCCTTTCCGTCATGGACAGCAGATTTCAAGATAACCTAGGACGCTGGAACATAAACGGTTCCACAGGATTATGGGTAAACGCAGGTTCAACAAGTGACGTACTTGTAAACATGACGTTATCAAATACGAATTTTACTAATAACCATTTTGGAAAGGGTGGTATGATCGGTGCGTTTTTGAACAAAGGAGTAGTTTATCTTTCAAGTATCAATGTAATTTCCTTACGTAACTATGCCACTTCTCTTAAGAGCAGTCTCTACAAATTGTGTGGTAAAAACGTGACGGTATCAGACTCGGGTTCAACCTACGAGAATAACACAGGCAGAGTATTGTTCTTACGTGCAAACGATCTTCACGCTCAGTTTCGAAATGTATCCTTTATTGGACATATATCCAATACCAGTGGTGGTGTTCTCTTCGTAGAAAAGACAGATCTTGTTTATATTTACTTCAAAAATAGTTACTTTCTTGAAAACAATGTCATTCAACATGGTGGTGCTATTTGTGTTGATGATACAAATGGGAATGTCACATTGATTCTAAAGTCAGTTATCTTCTTAAGAAACAACGCAGCAGGAAATGGAGGGTCGGTGGCAATTGGAAGTTCTTCCGAGGAATTGCAAGAATCGTCGGGGGTCGAAAAACTGACCATGAGTTTGTATGATGTTCATTTTAACAATTCCAACTGGAATGCGTGGAATGGTGGATCGTTGTATCTTAAAGCAAAAAGAAAATCCGTATTTACAATAACTTGCTCAATTTTTTTTAATAATGTAGCTGAGCAAGGGGGTGCCATATCTTTTTTGGCGAGTGAATTGGAACTGAGCATCTATGAGTCCATCTTTTCGTTAAATTTCGGTATTTTGCAAGGAGGAGCGCTGAACTTGGTAGTTTCTGAAAAACTTATGCTTAATGTAGCAAACACAACGTTAACGTCAAATCATGCGAGAGGTATTGGTGGTGCAATTTCAATAGCAGAAACTGAAAATATCAGCATGAATTTTTCTGCTGTTCAGTTTGCTTCCAATGAAGGAAAACCTGGAGGAGGTGCTGTCTGGTTGGAAAATATTAAAAGTGGTTTTACGGTATCAATTCTACGCAGCAGCTTTACCCAAAATCTTGCAGACTATGGTGGAGCTATTTGTATGAAGGCAAAGAATGGGGAACTCTTTATTGGTGACTCTGTTTCTGGATGGTTCGGAGGATCTCTATATCTTGACTTAGAAGGATCAAAAGTGTACTGGCACAACGCATCCTTCACGAGAGGTTTTAGCAAATGGTCGGGAGGAGCGGCATACATAAATTTTGCCGGCTCAAACAATTTCACCATTTTGGATTCGAAGTTTCTTGAAAATTTCGCAGTATCGGGCGGCGCAATATATATTGTAATGTCTTTAGACAAACTAAATTTTTCCAGTTGCCTCAATAAATATCACCGGAATTTCAAAACTGAAGGACATATCTCAAAAGGTTATAGAATTTGGAACTACAACAATCATGTGAATATCCACAACACTCACTTCCAAGGAAATATGGCCTCTAGTGGTGGGGCAATTTATCTTCAAAACGGTAAAACTACCCTTCAAAACTGCTCATTGATTGATAATTTTGCAAAATTTCAAGGTGCCTCCGTCTACTCAACCGGTTCTTCAACAAGTATTTCAATCTATAACACAAAGCTTCTTCAGACTAAAAATTTGCCCAATGGCACGCGGTTTTGGAATTACAGAAACTTCTCGGTCGCATCAGATTTCATCCACTCTGATAGCGCAGGGCCGCTTACACTCGAAAAAAATGCTGTTCTGGCTGCCACACCCTTCATGGACATTAATCCAATGTTAATGGTAAGCAAGGGAGGCAATCTTCAGTTTGATCCATCTGCGTTATTCAAATGTCCAGTAGGTACTTCGCTTATAAAACAAAACTATTCACATACCTATGACTCTGAGGTTTGTTCTTCAAACCAAACAATATGCAAATTAAAGGTTACGGTACTCAGTATGTCATGTCAAAAATGTGGACTGGGTTCGTACAGTTTGCAGCGCGGAAACGCTCGTACATTGGACATTGATAAGAGCTTCAAGTGCTTGCCTTGTCCTGCCATAGGGGCTGACTGCTCAAGAAACATACAAGCAAAACCTAACTTCTGGGGCTACAAAATCAAAGAAAATCCTCCACAACTCGCATTTATCCCGTGTCCACTTCATTATTGTAATCCACCAAATGACCCCAACCAATCTGTGTACAACGGTTGTCAAGGGAACCGTTCGGGCTGGTTATGCGGCGCTTGTCGGCAAGGCTACACAGAAACTCTATTTTCAACCGAATGTCGCCACAATAGCAAATGCAGCGATGACTGGTTTTGGGTTGTGGCAGGGATTTCTATCTTTTTGATTTCTTTGTATCTTATTTTTAAACCGCCACTAATGTCTTGGGTTTTCAAATGTATTTGGTTTAAAAACGTAAACAGGCCTTCTCCGACATGTGTTGAATCGGCTAAAGATAGAAACTTTGATCCAGGATATTTGAAGATTATCTTCTACTATTATCAGGTCGCTAACTTGTTGCAGGTTACAACATCAGTTGGAGGGCTTCTTAGGACGCATTTTGTGCTTCCCATAGTTGGTTTTTTTAACTTTCAACAACTATTTCCAGGATCGGAAGCAGGACTCGTGTGTCCTTTTCCAGGTCTCAATTTTGTTACAAAACAATTATTTCTTTCTTCTGAGGTACTTATTGTTGTTGTCTTTGTGGGCCTGATATATTTCTTAAGGTTTTTATGTGGCATTCGTAAAAGAAAATATCCAAATAGTGGTCCCTATTTGGCTGCTGTCATGGAAGCGATGTTGCTTGGTTACGCAGCTCTTGCTAGCACATCCCTTAAGCTCTGGAACTGTGTCGATGTTGAGTCACAAAAGCGCTTATTCTATGATGCTCACATCGTTTGTTATGAATGGTGGCAGATATTGTTAATTACCATTGTGGCTATTTTCTTTGTTCCTTTTATATTTCTTTTAGCTTTTGGATCAGTCAGACTTTATAATGGAAGTATGTCAACCAAGCACTTTCTTTTAGCCGCTATTTTGCCTCTATATTTTCTGTGTTTCCTTGCTTTTAAATATGTTTTCGGAATCTGTCGCTCAAATAACGATAATAATGCTGAACCCGCTGACAATCAGCGGCAGACCGTACGTCAAGATCCTCTAACCAGAATGCTTTGCGATCCCTTCCGAAGACCCCAAGCTGATGAGAACGGTACGCTTTACTGGGAAAGTGTTTTAATTGGACGGAGGTTTGTGCTAGTAGTAATGCATTCCCTTATCTCAGATCCTTCGCTTCGTCTCGCCTGTATGACGGTGGCTTGTGTTTTTATACTGATCCATCATGCGTTAGTAAGACCTTTCCGCGACTCGAAGGCCAATGCGCTAGAGACTTCCTCTTTGTTATCACTGGTTGTCATTGCAATCTTGAACCTAGTACTAGTCTCTGCAGAGGCGGCAGGCTCAACGCCAAATTTTTTGGATGCCTTTATCATCGTTGAGTCCATTTTATTGGGGATTCCCGTATTCCTTGTGGTTTTCTTTGTCTTCCTCGCAGTTGTTTCTCTTGTGATACGCTCAATTATTTTCCTTTTTTGTTTCTTTGCGCGTAAATTTCAGTCTGAAACAAACGACAAAGAAGCAGATAATGAAAAGAATCGTCTACTGAGTCCTACTGCATGATATGCTCGACTGTTTTTATATATCCGGAGTTCACTAAATCATTTGTGGTAAGATGTATAGACGAACAAGGTGGGAAAAACATGTCGTTATACTTAAAACCTCCCCTGTTCTTGGCTTTTGTTTTGATTGATTGGATAAATTTTTGCAACACAAAAAAACATTGCTTTAAAGGGATCCTCCGCTGTCCAACAACATTTATCTTAAATAAGACTTTTCTTTATCTTGTATCTCAGTACCAGCAGCTCACATCTCTATACATAGCTCAAGCCAAACGTTTTGCTTTGATCATTTCGATAGTTTAAATTTCGGGCGCCGCCATCTTAAAATGTGACGTAATATGGTTACAGTGCCAGACTCCCACTCGTTCCTTGCTATTGTTTTAATCGAAAGTGAAACCTGGCACTGCAACAGTATTACGCCGCATTTCAAGATGGCGACGCGCGGGAAATTCTAACTATGAAAATGGTCAAAACAAATCGTTTGGCTTGAGCTATATACAGAAAATTATCAAATGTGAGCTGTTAATACGGGGACACAGGGTAAAGAAAAGTCTTATTTAAGATTAATATTGTTGGACAGTGGAGGATCCCTTTAAATTGAAGGAAGAATTTGGAAGTTTCGCTTTTTATTCAAGTTCGAATTCAATGGTTTCAACTGCGTGAGTGTGTATTAAGTGACCGCTGACTACACTGCGGACTCATGAACTATACAGAAGACTGCGTAATAATTTATATGATTACTGTGGTCAACCCTGGGCTGTGTATCTCAGGGCCCACAACATAAATAAACTTGCATGATCTCTGATACATAGACATTGCCAGTTTTAAGAAAGGCCTTCTTATACATTCCCTTTTATATTGCATTCTAAAGGTATTTTTTGCAGTTTTTGAAATTTTAATTCTTGAATCAACTGAAATAAAAAACTGTGTTAAATTTGTCTCCTAAATTGAGTGGAATTAAATAGCCTAACAGAACAATTTAAGTACAATTGGTCAAATATGACAATACACAATACAGTACAATACTTTATTCCCATTCTGACAGCGTTGTTTAAACTTTTAGGGGCATATATATACGTTTCTGAAATTTAGTGTCTATAGACCAGATGATAAACTGCTATTTGATTTTCTTAATAACAATGAAAATAAACATCTTTTCTTTTCCGTTATATTTTGTCATTGTGTTCATTGTACATGTGTCGGGAGATGTAGAATGACACAGGCAGATCAGAAACCCTGTGGTTAAACAGATTAAATGAATTTGCATAAAGGTTTTATCCTGTCAACTTGAAGATTTTTTGTTTATCATTCGAATAGTCTTGCTTCGAATGGTCTAAAAGTAGTTACCGTTTTGTAGGGGCGAAAACTTGCCGCGCTATCTCTTGAAGTAGTTTCTTTTAAATTCGGATATAAGATTTCTGAGCCAAGTGGAAATCATAAACATGCAGCAAACTAGAAAAACTATAAATTGACAATATCTTTTTAAAATAATCCCTCATAAAGTATTAGTTTTTGATGAAGACTGTGAAAATCAGACAATAAGATTCATTTTACAAAAACTAAAAAGATACGTCTTAAGGCGTCTTAAGAGATTTATGTTGGTTTTATAGGATCAAAAGGAAACGTGTTCGCCACATGACATCAAATATTCAAGTGAATCACGCGTTTTGAGTCCACGAAAGGAGATTCTGTCCAAAACAAAATGTTTGGTCTGTGCCAAGCCCAGTCTTTGATACACGATTTTGAGTGCTGTTACCAGCTGATTTACCAATCTATCTATTAAATTTTTGAAAATGATTTCGAAGGAATCTATAAAGATTTTCACTCTGTAAAATCAAGAATAATGAACTAAAATGAGGCCTACGCTATTTGCTCATGAAATGAAATTAGATGTGACGAAAACTTCCCACGCCTGAAGACGTCATAAACTAGCCAAATTGATTTGTTTGAATGCGTTCATGATACAAAAAAAAATCGCAACTCAGTTTCTTCAGGAAAGCTAGAAGAAACGGTCTTGAAACATAGCCAATTAAAAAAAACATTTTTACCAAAGGCATTGCTGTTTATTATATATTAAAAGTGTTTTTTTTTTTGCAAATTACAAACCATCTTTTATACTTCAGCGTGGGAGTTGCGATATGACATGTAGCTATTTTTATATAAGTTCATTTGTTGCTGTGCACGTAATTTCAATTGTTATTTTAAAGTTTTACCTTTCTTGAAGGCACATTTCGTAATCATAAGCAAAGCCGTTCATTGCGTTTGAAACAATGATCAAAATATACACAACCTGGTTTAAAAAGAAATTTATATCAAAACAGCTTATTTTTTTTTCTTATGACATCTAAAAATACTTGAACAGCAAGTTTCATGGTGTTGTATACGCAAGACAGTGCAAATATATCCCCGCATATCCTCAGCAAAACCCCCACAAGGCACGCTCGCTTTTTCGTATTAAAGTGCTTTCAAAAGATACCGGAAAAGTTATTGAGAGCGCGTGTTAGCAACCGAGTTATATCGAAATTAGCAGCTGAGAGTTATGGTCACTTATAGTCCCTGCACTCAGTATTGGGGGAAGTCCAGCATTGAAGGCCTAAAGGCTGTATACATACTTTAAAATTAGATAAAACTTAACTTTGAGAAAGCAACGGTCGATACAGTAAGAAGGGGATGAATTATTTCAAGAAAGAAATATTCTTCAGTCGACTTCAGTTCCGTTTAGTCTACAAAATGAGCGAAGAAAGTTGGTATTTCGTTCCTTGACATTTAAATCCTACTTCACTTAATTTGAATGACTATAAAAAGTTTGTCTTGTACAGCACCGACAAACGTCTTCACCTGATTACCAAGTGTATATTTTCTACGTGGATTGTGGGACGCATTTGTACCCCGTCAAATTTTTTTACATCAAACCGATCACCGTAGCGAGTGAAAAATAGCGGACTCGATCCATGCCATACGCGCCTAGCAAGAAATTGTAAGTTTACTGCATTGGCCATTGCAATAGTCTCAAAAACAGCTCACGAATTCAGAGATGAATAACAAACACGTGTGTATTCCACGACTTCGTGCGCACAAGTCCTTCCCGCCATGCCGAAAAAGAACATTTTATCGCAGTGGCACTCAGATGGATACGGTAAGATATATAGAATGTTCATTGAAGTAGAAAAATAATGCGCGTGTCAACATGAAAAATGAATTGAAGTTCATTCATATTTGAATGAAAATGAAATTTTGATGGTTGAGCGCAAAATCAATATCAAAAAGAAAAGAAAATTAATTGAATGGAAAATAGCACATGAACTCATATAGTATTCATATTATAGAAAAGAATCTATAATTTGCGTTATTTATGAAAAGTTATTGTTCAAAGTGACTATAAGTGATATTTCTGCTGAAAACGTTCTTATTTTTACAAGGTTAAAATTTTACTCAGATAAGTATTACAAAAGTAACAGTCTCAGATAGATAAACAAAGGTTATATGAAGTGCTGCCAACGTATGGCCATCATACAAAAATGCTGTCAGTCTAACACATCTCATATGGCCTCATAGAGCGGGATAAAATGATGTTTAAGCATAACATGTGCTAACAAAATGGTTGTCTAAAAAACATAATGTTGTCTAAAAAAACATAACTGACTGAAGCCCAAACTTCAAATTCATAACTTATTTTGTTGTTTTACTGTTTCGAAGCAATATTGTAGTTAAATGGCCCATTGTTAACCATGTTTTTCGCTGAAAAACCAAATTAGTTTGAAGCATCTGTACAATCATTACAAATCCTTCGTTCTGATCTACATTGTTTTGAATGATCAGATGAACAGCTAAATTTAGACTGCCTTCCAAAACTTAACACGAATTTGTTATCTTTTTTTATTAAAGCCTCGACTGCAAGTCTCAAAATATTAAGTAAAAGTATTCTTCAATTTCAAATAATGTCTAACCTGAATGAAAAGTGCTCTGATGCAGCAGTGTGTGTGTGTTTTTTTTTGCTATATATGTTTTAGCTGGTGTAGAATAAGCTTGATTTGACGAGAAACTTCTGCAGGTAATATCTTTCGGCGTGATTCGCTTTGTTTACAAAAATATCTCATTTGCTGGTTTAGTAGCCACCAATCAAAAGAACGATAAATTACATCTAAAAATATATTAAATTTATTTGACACTCGTCATTGCGTAAATACTTCCGTAAAAAACTTTTTTTTTCAAACTAAAACTTTATTAATTGTGGTCGAAATGGAAGATAAATATCACTGACAGATCGAAATGATTTCGTTAAAAATTAAAAGCGTCGATAATATCATTACAACTCTTTGTAGAAAAAAAAAACATCCGGGAATGACAGAATTATCCGTTCACTTTTTATCTATTTATTGATTATTCTGAATTCTTCAAAGCCAAAATAAGTCGGACAGAAATTTATCATATTTAACAAACATGCATGGCTTTTGTTATGATCTGTGATCACATGACATACGTTTTGAAAGAAATTAATTTAATAAATTATTACAAAAAATGTATCAATAAAACACAAGGTTCTTGTTCAGGGAAAATTTGTCAAATTAAACCAAATTTTAGCGGTTTAGGAACTGTTCAAACAAGACTTCCTGTTTCTAAAGCAATTGCAGCTGTTGACTTTATAAAGTTCAAAAAGTTTGGATGGCAGACAAACATAACGATTTACATCGACATGCACCAAAATAATTCTTACATTGCATGACAGTTTTTCATAAAACAACGGGCTATTGGAGCGGATCGTGAAGAATTTAGGGCTTCCACTAGTATTCCCGCGCCGAAATCTTTTTTGTTGTTATTTTGTTTGTTGACTTTATGTTCGATAGAAGATGCTATGATTTGCTTTTGCAAATGTCGTAGAATTATGTGAGACAGTATAGCGCTATATTTAGAGGATCAAAGGATGATGAAACTTGAACCGGCCTAAATAAACTAACTGTAGCTTTTGAAAAAAAAGCGTCAGTATTATAGTTTCCCCCACGTAAAACTAAAACTTCTAATTTGGTTTTCTAATCACGGCCTGCTGTTATTTCATAGTTTTGTAATGTGACAATCATATATGCAGATGACAATGAATGAAGGCTTTCATAGGTAAATATAGTAGTTTTTCAATTGTATTTGTATATGCATTAAATTTTAATATGGAAAAGTATATTTAAACTGTGAGTAAGATTATTTGACGTTTAGCGTGCAAAACCTTCGTCGTCGCTGAAACAAGGCTTTGTTTTGAGAATATATGAAAACTTTCAACTCGTTTCCTGATCATTTCACTGGCATAGTAAAAAAAAATTTATAGACTCTGTAACATTGATACAAATGGACAAAGTCCAAACATTTTGTCAGTTTTTTAGGAGCTATAAGGCCGTCATCGAGGAATACCTATCATTGCGGGTCAAGAATTTACAATCGCTCGAAAGGTCGGTAACTTTTTTACTCTGAGAATTTTAAATTGATAGAAGTACAGTATTGCTAATTGTAGGCATAAAAATGAAAATTGCGTCAATTGAAATATTTCCACTTATTCGTTTTTCATATTTATTCATCATCATCAACATCATGGATCGCCATACAATGAAAAGTAGTCAAATAGATAATACTTTCACTGCCTCATGCAGTTTAAAAATAATGAATCAAGTCCATTCTAAAGCAATTAATTATACTAAACAACTTCTAGAGTAACTCTCAAGAGACTGTGGGCAATATAGGAAACGTTTTGAGTGAAACTTGTAACAATGTCAGTGTTTATTTGGTTGAAGTCTCTTACGATTTCATTGTCAATATCATTATCATCATCATTATCATCATCATTATCGTTATCATTATCAAGTTATCATTATCATCATCATCATCATCATCGTCATCATCATTATCATCATTATCATCATTATCATTATCATTATTATTATTACTACGCACATCGAAAGAAAGTGGCACGTTGAGGAAGGATGAAGGGTAGAAAAGCACTGAAGCACAAGATATTTCATGCATGCGCAACATATTACGAGTGTAGATAGGATATATATACAATGTCTTAATTACAAATGTATTGGTTGTAAATACATAGAAATTTAAGTGAAAGTCCAAAAATGATAATGATTACGATGGCAATGACGATGATGATCATCATCATCATTATCACCACCACCATCATCATCATCATCACCACCATCATCATTACCACCATCATCATCATTATCATCACCATCACCATCATCATCATCATCACCACCATCATCATCATCACCACCATCATCATCACCACCATCATCATCATCATCATCACCACCATCATCAACACCCTCATCACCACCCTCATCATCATTACCACCATCAGTAGCAGCATCACCACCATCAT
>JAOCPT020309211.1:0-13523 GCA_026546935.2 Palythoa grandiflora | reverse complement strand
GTAGAAATTCATCCATCAGGTGGCTCGCAGGGCCTTTAATTATTCTTACATAATTTTAAATTAGAAATTTATTACTTCTGGGTCTTTATTCTTGCTAAATATGGAGGTCGATTTATACATGTACAGCCGGAAATTCTAAAATTTGCAATGTTTTGGTGACAAACTGGAGGGTCGAATATACACGAATAATTCAGGACTAGTTTTGAGAAAAGATAAAAGTAACTGACACAGGCAGCCCAGTGAAGGCTCTGTAGAGTCTCTTGTTTTAACTGTTTTTATTGAGGTTATTCGAAATACAAAGGTTTGGTTTATCCGTGGGTTAGCGTGAATGTGGGTGTGCTATAATCCAGAGTTTTATGATAGCCCTAAAAATGCCATAAAAACGGCTGCATTCAATTTCTTTCTTTCTGGATCTAGGGATCGTTTGATGTAACAAACGCTGATAAGTTATCCCCAATCGCCGTCACGTGGGGTGTTTTCCCAGGAAAGGAGATTATTCAACCCACCGTTGTTGACCCAATCAGTTTCAAGATCTGGAAGGTAAGTTCTTGTTGTGTTGTTGCCTACAGGTAGCTATGGCGTAAACAAATTAAATATAATGTACAGTATCAAGATTTTTGAATATTAAAGCAGCATGTGGAAGCAAAGACAAATCCTGTTGGTGCACCACTTTTTTGCTTAGTTTTATACTTAGCAGATTCAGATTAAGTGTTGCTTTCTTGTGTTGTCTTTGCTAAAGCTTCGGATTGTATGTTCATGGACGCTTTATTGCGCATTCAAGCTAAATTTGCAGTATTGTGTGCGTTATATGATTTTTCTGTTTGTAATTTTGTGCAGTTGACAAGTTGACAACTTCATGGGACAATGGTTTTATGCGAATTTACATAATTTTATTACAGTTGACTTTGATTGACTGCCGATCAAAGGTTTTTGTCTTGGTCTAACGGCCTTTCTATGCTTTTTTATTTTTTCATCAAGGAAGTAGCAATAAAGCTGTACTGTGTTTTAATCGCTTAAATGTCAAAGCAAAGACACGTCTTGTATACGCGTGCGTTTGCATACCGAGTTTTGGCGCGAATTTTTCTTGCCAGTCGTGGAGAGCGGCCGGTGATTGGTTAAATTTGTTGATTACGTGTGTCTTTCCCAACGTACGTCAATGATTAAGTCCTTGTTTTTGCTTTTGCAACACTAAAGAAAATCTGTTTTTGCCAATTCATAGTTAAACAATATCTAGGTTTGTTGAAAATTTACCAAAATCTAATTGCTGTTGACCAGATTGTGCTATACTTTCAAAATGTATCGAAACAAAAGGCCAGTGCCGGTACTGTTCCAACTATTTCTGAAAATGAAGAATTGCTTCTGGATCATAAATTATATATGTTTACATGTTTAAGAATAGACCCAATCTGCTGCCCCCAAAGTTTTCCCTATACAGTCCCCTTGGGAAATAAGATTCTTTGTTTAAGCTGAACATTCTTTCGTGCCTTAGTAATTACTGCATCTGAAACAGAGAATCTTATTTTCTGAGAGGTCTTTATTGGGAAAATATTGAGATCGGCGGATTAGGTCTATTCTATTCAAATTTTAAAAAATGTTTTTAGGATTTAACGACTATAAGTTAACTAAGTTCTATTTATTATAACATCACACCTTTGTGGTATTCTTTTTGTTTGCGCTTTACCAGTAGGTGTAATGGTAGACCAAGTCTGTGGCCGGTTACCTTGCTGTGAGAGTTGAGCTGATCAGTGCCATGGGCTTTCCAGCACACCATGCAACTGCACTAGATAGTAATGGCATCTTTACACTGTGTATCACTTTGTACTCTAGTATTACTACCTTAAACTAGACTTCCAGCACTCCATGCAACTGCACTAGATAGTAATGACATCTTTACACTGTAGCATTTTGTACACTAGTATTACTACATTAAACTAGACTTCCAGCACTCCATGCAACTGCACTAGATAGTAATGACATCGTTACACTGTAGCACTTTGTACTCTAGTATTACTACATTAAACTAGACTTCCAGCACTTCATGCAACAGCACTAGATAGTAATGACATCTTTACACTGTAGCACATTGTACTCTAGTATTACTACATTAAACTTGACTTCCAGCACTCCATGCAACTGCACTAGATAGTAATGGCAACTTTACACTGTGTATCACTTTGTACTCTAGTATTACTACATTAAACAAGACAAGTACCTTAGTCTTGGTCTCAGAGGTTGTAGTGTGATATACTTCCCTTTTTGTTCAATTTTGACGGCAAATATTTATAATAAAAGTACCTAATCACGAATGTATTTTAAATTTTCTGATAACTGATAAAAAAAAGTGTCATACTGTGCAGTAACCTTAAAGATAGTTTTTGGAAAAGTTCTTGTGTGTGTTGACATGAGTGCATTAAAAAGAACTATTGGTTTTTGCCCTTTTTTACAGGCAGGCTTTTTACATCATTCGGATTACACTGGATATCCCACTAGAATAAAACTTTCCAGAGATGTAAACGCTATAAATGTAAAGAGGGATTCCATTGTATCAACTTTCACGCAAATAATCTAAAACTCGAAACATAACAGACAACAGAGACATTTTCAGGTTGTAAAACATTTGTCAGAAACTATAACTGACCTAATATTGTTCAAAGATAGAATTAAGCTATGTTGTTTAAGTCAGTGCTAAGTAATGTTCGTATAGTAATCTATTATTTTTAGCGTTTTAAAGTAGCAGTTTTTCTTTTTTGTCTGTGATTCAAACATCTATATTTTAAAACAATATATAGTACTTGTTACCAAGCTGTTTTTACTCTTTGGTTATTTCGGGTGGTGGGTATTTCCGATTCTTCCTTTTATTAATCTTATTTTTACTTTATCTGTTAAATAGATAAAAGCAAATGTTGTTGTTCTTGTTCTTCATCATCTTCTTTTAACCTTAATGTCAGTCCTATTCTTGTATCTTGCTTCAGGACGAAGCTTATGTCCTGTGGAAGTCACAGTGGCGGAAGCTGTATGAAGAAGGGTCGACGTCGTGGAAAATCATCGATGAAGTGTGCAGCAGTTATTATCTGGTTAATCTGGTAGATAATGATTTTGTCAATGGGAACACCATCTACGAGACCCTATTAAAAGCGCTTCAGTATCGGGACGAGAAACTTGCAGGATTAGCTGAAGCACCTCAGTCGCCTATGGATGTAGATCCTGAGAGGGAATGTGAACCAATGGAGTCGTTTAATTAAGCATGTGAAAGGAGAGAGAATCAGTAATTTCTAATTTAAGAAGAGACAGTATATATTCTCGTAGTAATGAAATGGCGTAAAGGTCCTTTGAGACTTTTTAAGAATCTTAAATTGCTACAAATTGTAGACAAGCACGGAGCCGTTCAGTAAATAATTGGTAACTGTTTACTAATAAAAGGCCTTCTCTGGTGCTCAATGTCGCTACGATGATGGCAACATTTGTCGTTACTAGGCGACTTTGTCAATTTTCGCAAAAAAACTCAACAAAATATTATGCGTTCATAGGCGATGTTAAGCAATATAAAGCGACAATGGGTGTAAAAACACTATCGTGCAATCGACCCATTTCGGGCTTAGCGTTACACAAGGAAATGTTTGATTTATTCAAAAAAGGAATTTATTATCAAGTTCGTCACATATGTATTAGTAAAACTGCCACTTTTCAGAAATATAGCCCCAAAATTGGCAAAATAAGTAATTTTTAAATCTGAGTAATTTTACAAAGAAACTTATGGTGGAAGGGCATTGCATGCCCTGCAAGCCTTGTTATCATGCTAAACACATACATTTTGTTGCAAAAATTCCACAAAAAAATTTAGGTTCAAATATTCGTATCTTCGCCCATTTTAGGCTACTCTCATTGAAACTTTGCACTTTTACTGTTATTGATGTGACAAATTTGATGATAGATTCCAATTTTCGAAAACTAGAATATTTTACAATGTCACGCTCGCGTGAGAAGAGCCTATAGACCTTATTCATAAATGGCAGCGATTTTAATATTCTTTTATCTTTATTCAAATTAGCCTACCAAGCCTCGTTGTGGTTAACATATTCTTTTGAAAGTTTAGCTCTGTCAAGAACGAGGCTTGGTAGGCTAATTTGAATGAAGACAAAGAATATCAAAATCGCCGCCATTTATGAATATGGTCTATGAAATATCTACACATCCCCTTAATTGTTATTTCCTCTGATAGTGATGTAAACAAGGATAAGAAAGAGGAATCAAGTTTAAAAAAAATGGAAATAAGCAAAGGTAAATTTTGGACAACATTTGGCTTTATTAAGTTGGATTAGGCGACGTTGGGTCCCAGAGGTGATAAAAAATTTTACAAACAAAAACAGAAACACGCTGAAAATGTAACGGGAGATTATAGTGGCACGATGTTTATTCGATGCAACCTTTTTATGTACAAGTTATACTGTCGCACCGATACATTGGAAACTTTGTTTCCTTAAATTGACACATCTGTATTTATTAACTCGTTTCCTTATGTATTATGTAGTATTACGTAATGGTTCTGTCGAGCGATAATTAAAAGTTCTCCAGCATTTGCTGATGTTTTAATTAACACACTAATCTTGAAACACAAATTACAAGTTCCGGTAAGTGCGTAATAACTATTTCTCCATAAAATAAGTCTTGAATTTAAAAGGCTGCTAAACCACTATTTGACGAAAAATCTTTTTGAGAAAGTGACATCCTTTAACGCAACTTTGTTTCTCAAGTAATTATTACGATATATTGCACAACGAAGGAACGATTTGGCACATAAGAATTATATACTTAATGGCCGTTTTATTTTCAATTATGTAATTTACATAGAATAACGAATTGCGAGCTGGTATCGGTATTGTTGTGAAACAATGTGGAGATTCGAGTCCCTGAATAAAGAAAGCGGTAAACAAAACGATGTTTGACTTACTTTTTCGAACGTTTTTTTAGTATACAGTATAACGGGAGATTATAGTGGCACGATATATATGCGATTCAACCTTTTTATGTACAAGTATACTGTCGCACCGATACATTGGAAACTTTGTTCCCTTAAACTGAAAAATCTGTGGACTTACTTTTTCAAACGGTTTTTTTAGTATACAAAGTACATTTTATATCGAATCATCATATCCAACACCGTCCTAAAAACAATAATAGGGAACTTATGCAAAGAGGACAGTGACGCAGACGAGCAATAGTTAATATCCCATCTGTACGTTGGAATGCATCAAGCTGAGCACCTGCGTGTAGTTGTCGCTAGAAACAGAACGTGAAAAGACTTTTCTTGAGTGCTTGGGACAACGAGGATGTGAGACAGCAATAGTAAATACACTAACTGTACGTTGGAATTCATCGAGCTGAGCACACTTGCACGTTGTCACCAGGAAAACCGTGAAAGACCGTTTTTAGATTTCATGGGACAACGAGGACGTGATAACAAAAATGTTCTCAGTTTTTGCTTACCTTAGAAGTAGGAACATTTGATGGTTTTATGTTCACGAAGTTTAAACGGAGAAAACAAAATACTGATGACACAAGTAAACGGCAAAATAGAATATATTTTTTCTGAGGCGTTGGCGTTGCCGTCCTCGTTGCGTGAGGTCTCCAGTAACGCAACTAGGACGCCAGCGACAACTGCTCAAAAACTATATGTCTGATTTACATTTACTACTTATTGCGGGTCCGCCATTAGGGTTTTGCTCTCTGCGCCTCAATTTTTGGAACAGAAAGCGATTAAATGGTCCTCGAAGCTAAACGAGTTCTGAGAACATGTTATTACGTCCTCGTGGGCCCTGGGGCTCCATACTCCTCGTAAGATTTGACTAGCTTTAGACCATTGACTGTCTCGTGCACCTGAGGGATTTTGACAACAGGAGGCGGTGGCAGATAGATAGCGGGTAATTCACTTTAAGTTTTCTTTTTTTGATCTTGTACAATCATCTTTTCTAACGCTGGCGCACTTTTTAATTGTACTAGTCTCGCATGATAATAAACATGATAATAATGATGATAATAATAATAATAATAATAATAATAAAAATATTAATATTTAAAATATAAATATTAATAGTGATGATTAAAGTGATGATGATAGAACCCATACCGAAGAAATTTATGGTGTTGTACAATTAAAGGTGATAAAAAGTGTACAAGAGATTTTAAAAATAAATATACTAAAAAGATCCTTTTTAAGGAATTTCTTAAAATTTTCAATGTGGTTTGATTGTCTCACTTTAAGAGGCAGATTCTTCCGTAGTGCTGGTCCGGCAACACTGAAAGCGCGCCCGCGAATCAGTTTTCTGATGGGACGGGGAACGTGTAGATAATTATATGGAAGCTTTATAATTTTTAATTCTGGAGAGAAAACTGGTGGATTTTCAAGTTTCAAGTTTATTTATTTGCCATTTTTTCGTAAACATTAATTACATTAATTACATGGAGATTTTGAAAGGAAATGGCGAGGATGACTGATAGGAAGCGGTACGGCTTTTTAGGATAATCAGTCCTCCTCTTTTATAGTGGTTTTATGCAAAACTGCGAGAGAAAAAAAAATAGAAAATAGATGTGACAAGATGACAATGAATAAATAAATAAGCATGATTAATATTTTGAAATCAGATGCGACTTAAGTGAACCATTTGAGAGTGTTTCCAGTGTAACTTCCTTCAAATATAGTTTCCAAGATCGAGATGGTATTTACAATGCCTCTGTAATCAACCGGCTTGCGAAATGACACTGACACCCTCAAATGCTTTTCCTATATTCAGAACTCGGAAACACAACTTCTGACGTATCCAGATAAAATATTCAAACGTGAATATCTTGTCCAACCTCGTTTCCAGGTCCCCTCTTTTTCTCCCTTTCTTTCTCTCTTACTTCCTCGAAGGAGGAAGAGAGAGGATCCTGGGAACGAGATTTTACCTTGATAGGCTACAAATAATATTGAACTTTTCAATCATTTTTCAGCATTTTAAAAGATATTTCTGACCAATACATAAAACTGTTTAGTTCGAGTTTTTCGTTTCGTATAGACTTAATTAAGCTCCGAAAAAACGCCAATTTAGGCCACACCTCTAATTGAGCGGGAATCTGGGATCTAGCTTTGCTTTCACGTGAAGTTGAAATTTTTTCTACCGCACAAGATATTCCTCTAAAGTCTGAAAATTTGTTCAATCAGAGAACAGAAGTCCTCAACTCTCGGCTATGTGATTTTCACCTTTTCTTTCTTGGTACTCTGGCAAGTGTAATGTGTTCAGCGCTCAAACCTTTGAAAGCGCTAACTTCAACGTCTAAAAAGAAATCGGTGCATTTACGATAGGTCAAATATACAAACAACGCAAAAAGATTATTATTATCATTATCATTATTATTATTATTATTGTTATTGTTATTGTTATTGTTATTGTTATTGTTATTGTTATTGTTATTGTTATTGTTATTGTTATTGTTATTATTATTATTATTATTATTATTATCATTATTATTATTATTAATGATAATAATAATAATAATGATAATAATAATAACAATAATAATAATGTTAATTTCTGTTTGGCTTGGTTGATATGGTGATCAAAGTTTACTCGGAATCATTCATCAAAGACTAGATTCGAGTTGAAATATGAAATACTCAGATACTTCGAGTTGGTAACTTAGTAGGTACTTCATTCTAAATGTTCTTTTTTGCGTTAACGACTTTTTTTATGTGGCAAGACATTTTTTCTCCAAATGGTAAAGGTGAAGAGTTTTAGCAGGCTTCTTGCAAGTGAAATTCAATTCAATTCTGCTGAAATCCAAGTCCGTAGCTAGGATTCTTTGCCGACAAATAAAATGAAATTAATCTCCCGTTGCTTGCACAAATTAAAATAGATAGCAAAAGAATGTCGAAATAAAATTTGAATTACTACAAAAATATTTCGATATCTCGTACAGCGTTGTGGTAAAACAATATGACAGTTTAGAAGAGTGTGAGGTTAGTACTGAATTTTGTTTATGAATTGTACACACTGACTATGACTTGTATCAAGAAAAACATGGAGGAGCTAGCAGAGTTGTGGTAACAAAAAAACACGAGAAGAATTTGATAGCAACAAAAACAAGCCAAAAAAATTTAATTATGGGTAAGATAGTGTTTCCATAGCAGCACTAAGGATGATTAAAGATTGAAATGTAGCAAGTTACAGTATCAAACTGTCGATGGAACGGGCGTGACAGCTTCAGCCAACTTTACAGCTCTACAATATCAAGTAAGTTGAATTTTTTTGAAGTGAAATTTTCAGCACTTTTACACCAGCTGGTAAATGTCGCGTTTTTATAAGTTCGGATTAACAAAACACTCTTTTTTTTGCCATTTCAATTGTAAAAGGACAACTAAAGTTGGAATGTTGAACGTTGTTCGTTTTCAATTAATGTTATCGTCAGTTTCATAACTTTTTCAGTACAGGTGTGTTAAGATGAAACCTGTTCAACAATTTAAAGATGGACAGCCAAAAAATGAGAGCTTAAACAGCTTCCCATCAAACTCGCCTTCACTTGTTGACAAGATTAATCAACGAATTGCATCAGAAGAATTCTTTTTTTCCATTGAATTCTTCCCACCAAAGACGCCCGAAGGAGTAGTGAAACTGCTAGGGAAGATTGATCGTTTAGCCTGTGGAGGTCCTTTGTTCTGCGACATAACTTGGCATCCAGAGGGTGATCCAGGTGGTGATGACGAGACGAGTGCCATCTCAATCGCGGGCTCAACTTTAAATTACTGTGGAGTGGAGACTATGCTTCACATGACATGCGCCAATCAGACAAAGGAAGTCGTGACAAACCACCTTGAAAAGGCAAAAGCTCTGGGAATCCAAAATATTCTTGCTTTGAGAGGAGGTATCGAAGAATAATATAGTATACAAAATTGCTATGCTATATTCTAATTTTTCTATAAATTTAAATAAACCAAAATAACTTAGCAACATTTTCTTAGGAATTCTTGTAATTGCAGAAGTAGTCCGCGTTTCCAAGTGACAATTAAAATTGCAAAAATGCACTCTTACTAAAACATTCAAGTATTGTGAAGTGCAATTTCAAGAAAAATTTGTTTTCTTCTGATAAACAGTTGTTTTGCATTGCTTAAACTAAGAGCTTTTTTCCATTCGCAATTGCATTATAAAATACTTAGTCATTGCAGTCACATTCTTCAATATTTCGCAAGTGTTAAAAAAAGCAATTAATGACATTGCCTTGTTTAGTTGAACTTTTTTAGTCTTAGTTTAAATTTAACACTGAAATATCCACGTGGGAACATAAACTTCAAAAGCTTCTCTTATATTTTGGAGTTTCACGACCTGATGAATTATTGTGAAGAAACATTGCATTTAATAAAGTTCTGTTACATCTATTTTTAAAAAATATGCTGTGTGCAGCCCGAAAACCGCTCTAAAGCCAAAAGGGAATATATCTTTGTCATTACACGCTTTTTTTTATAAGAACAACAAATTTGCCAAAATTTAAGAACAATTTAAGAAGAAGCTCAGGCTGATTATTGAAAACTAGGAAAAATTTTGTGGTAGAATAGAAAATTGACTAAACTTAACGATACAGCATAAAACATAAAAAGATTCACTGTAAAGACTGCTCAACAAACAATGGTAGTTTCAACGAAATCAGGTGTTTACGATTGCGCATACAACGACAGCGTTTATTAAATCAGTAACTCCGAAAGCCGTTTTGAAATATGTTTACAGAATGTTTTCCTGTAGACGGGACGTGTAAACGATTAAAAATTTAAGCGTTTACACTTAAGATACTTAAAAGATACTTAAAAGTATCTTCGATCTATTAAGGCACGTTATAAACGTCGAAATTTTTGGTGCCTAATCAAATGGTAAAGAGCAAGTTCTGTTGTTCTAACTCATTTCTATTTAGTTTAAAACTGAAGAGTTCGACGTTTAATTAAAACAGGTCTGACATCATTTAGCATTTATCGTAAATCTCTAATGAAACAAAGGTTTTCTGTTTTCGAATTGCGGAAAAAAGATAAAAAGCAAAGTCAGACGCTTTTCTTGTCTGGATGTTAATTCTGCAAACATTTCTCTATCTCTCTCTCTTAACACAAGATCCCCCGGATGGTGAGGAATGGAAAGCACTTGATGATGGCTTGGGGTATGGCGCCGACATGGTGAGACACATTCGCCAAGTTTTTGGAGATTATTTTGTAATTTGCGTCGCTGGTAAGTTTTTTCAAAAGTATTTCACATTTGCTTATGCTTCACTATAATTTTAAGCCTTCCCAAGTGAGTCAACTCGCTTTTAATAAAAACATTTACTGTTGGGGATCAGACGCAAGGCGTGCTATAGTGTTACGATTATGATCTCCCATCTCCTGAGTCACGTGATAGAACAGATCCAAATGTCTTGAAATGAACCTTTTTCACGCTTCCGCTATCTTGGTTTGAAAGCAAGGCTGGATGGGAATAACAGAGAACGGATGGCATCACGTGGGAATTTTGAGTCTTCTTTGTCGAAATCGTTGGAATAGCTATCAAAAACAGGTTTTTATTTTGCTAAAAACTGACAGACAAAGAAGCTGTAGTTCCTCATTGAGTTAGGTTTGTCCTTCCAGCCTCGTTTTCGATCCAGGATAGTGTCAGCGTGAAAAGGGTCTGTGGTGGGTTTTCACATGACGTCATAGCGGCCATGTTGGTGGACATTGAACAAAAGAATTTTGATGATTTCATTTCGTTTAGAACACCAACATGTTCTTTCGTTTAGAACACCAATATGTCTTTTGCCTTTGGCGTCTCTGGGGATTGGGTAAAAACCTTCTATAGATAGATAATTTTGTTTAATCAGGATAATTCCTTCTGTAATTTTTCAAATGTTGATTTACTGTTATCAATGGAAGCCCTTACTAAAAAAACTCCATAATTAAAAACTACGCCAATGTTAAAATGCCATAACACTAAGAACACTAAAAATATGTTTTAGTGACCCGAACAACTCGTTAAAAAACATGGAGTCATAATGAGACGAATAATATCATCCCACGAGTGGGACCCAAGATTAAGGTGGTGGAAAGCGCGAGTAATGACCTTCACACCAAAATAAAGTCCCCCAAATAGGTCTCTATTGTAATAACTAAAGCAGTTAACGTCGTTTTTAGGTTACCCCGATGGTCATCCAGATTGCCCTAGGTATGAGGAGGATATTCTTCACCTGAAGGAAAAAGTTGATGCCGGAGCAGACTTTATTATCACTCAAATGTTTTTTGACAGTAAAACGTTTCTTAAGTTTGTAAAGGATTGTCGAGATATTGGAATTACAGTACCCATCATTCCAGGAGTTTTACCTCTTCAGGTATCAACTATTCATCCGTCCGACCTATCTATCTATCTATCCATCCATCCATCCATCCATCCATCCACCCATCCATCCACCCATCCATCCATCCATCCATCCATCCATCCATCCATCCACCCATCCATCCATCCATCCATCCATCCATCCATCCACCCATCCATCCATCCATCCATCCATCCATACATCCATCCATACATCCATCCATACATACTTATATACATTCATCAATGATGTACAAAATTGCTAGCATCTTAGCACCTAAATACATGGTGCAAATAGTTGAAAAAAACTACGGCTCTAATTACTATAACTTAAGAAGACGGACTATTATGGGAAAGGTCTTTCCATTTCGGGCGCTAAAGTTTGGAACTCGATCGTTTCCTGTGAGTTTAAAGGAAGTGCAGTCTCTAAAGCCTTTTAAGAATCAGCTAAGGAATTACTTGCATCAACATAAGAAATAAAAAAATAAGGTTTTTGCACATTTAACATTTCTTAATGTTTATTGTACAACTTGTTAAGTATTATATACCGAACTATTGTTATTAGATTATAGTTTTTAGTCACGATTTCCATGAAAAACAGAGTTTGTAAAAATTTCTAAATTTTAATGTAACAACCGTGAATAAATAAAGTTGTCTAATTTTATCTTATCTTACTTTATCTTACCGTATCTTATCTTATCTTGTCTGGTCTGGTCTTGTCTTGTCTTGTCTTATCCGTACGCCTATATGTCCATACATTCATACGTCCATACATCTGCACGTCCATACATTCATATGTCAATACATTCACACGTCCATGCCATACGTCCGTACAGTTATAGTGCCATACGTCCATAAGTCTATACATCCTTACGTCCATACATACGTACATATTTTCATACATTCATACGTACCGGATACGTCTGTATACGTCTATACGTGCGGATACGTCCATAACTGCAGATACGTCCATACATCCATAGTCCATACATTCATACGTGCGGATACGTATTTTCGGTTGTTTCATGTAAAATAGAAAAGTAGATTAAAGTCGCACGAAAATTGCAAAATTGCGAGCTCCTCTATCTTTACTTTCTTCATATACTGTGACTACCGGACCGTGGGGCTGTCATTTAAACACCGTGACGATTGCCAGGCTACTGTATCTCCACGATTTTATAAAGCCGTGTCTGAAACCGGGTGTGTATTTTCAAGTTCAGGTCTGAAAACGGGTATGAATTTTAGAGTTCAGGTCTGAAAACGGGTGTGGAAAATGGCATGTTTAGGTCTGAAATAGGGTCGGGATTTGAAGACCCGGGCGGTACACCCCCACCAAGAATTCCGAGGAGTACCCCCCCCGGGACATTATGCTACTCCATAATTAAAATATTTTAAGTATTCACAACTTTAATCAAACTCTTTTGCACAATATAGTGGCATGCTTGGGAGATAACAATTTTACTACTATCTTTTAACGTTCCTTTCACCTAACCAAACCAATATATCTTGTAGACATATTGTAAACAAAATTTATATTATCCTTGATAATCCCAAATGCATTTACAGCATGCATTATTTATTTTTAGAACATAGTTTCCCAAGGAATTGTACCAAGTATATCATACCCACAGACTGTCTACTCCAGAGAATTTTCTTTAAAATTCTTAAGAATAATTAGCTCACGATGTGCACATGGGAAAACGTTTTCTTGTTCATTACAGACAACTCATATTAGTTAAGACAAAATTAAGGAAGGAAGGAACTGGAAGGAACTCTGATACAAAAATCTTTAATGTCTCCAAATGCAAGAAATGCACTGACAACAAACAATAAACACACAATCTCCTACCACTGCTGCTAAACATTTTTTGCTAACCCCTAATCATTCTTCTGACGATATTCAACTTATTCCCACCGAAAAAATATTTAGTAATAATGATTCAGTCTGCAAGGCTCGGGAAGCACATCTCATCCTAAAAGCGAATACTCTCGAATCTTACGGACTTAATATAAGAGAAGACTTGTAACCTTTTTGACTTATTCTAATAGGATATTGCGTATCTTGATGTCTTTTGTAATTTGTAGCGTTTATATTCAATCTAGAAGCCATATCATATTTAGTTCACATTTTTATTTACTTAATATGTAACTTATAGCAGCAATCTTTTTTCTACC
>JAOCPT020308324.1:0-13525 GCA_026546935.2 Palythoa grandiflora | reverse complement strand
TCATTAAACTGATGATGGCATAAGCATGCCGAAACATGTCTTTTAAAAAAGTTGTTGTGTTTTTTCAAGTAATTTCTTCATTGCTTATAACAAGACCTTTTGAAATACAGTTTGATATGAAAAAGCATACTTTCCTACTTAAAATGGACAACATTTCAGTTAGCGTTAATCGTCTGTTTAGAAAACAAAATTGTTTTAGTTTACGAAGAACATAAAAAAGATTTTGATGTATGAGTTTACGTTATCGGTTAATATGTTCATACTACACGGTTCAGTGAACTGTAAGGAATCTCGCATCATTCATAACAAATATCTGTATTCGTATTACTATTATTCTTATCGATTTTAAATAACTCACCTTTACAAGGTTTGTTTTCGTCAATCGGCACGCGATAGTAGCCCGTTTTGCAGATGCATTCGTCTCTTAGACAACCTGGCTTAGTATTTTGGGGACATGCTCGACACTTTGTGTTTGCAGCTTTATCCTTAAAGGTTCCTGGGGGACATTCTGAAATGAAATGAAAAGTTACTCACTTTTAGAATGTTTTTAGGTTAGTAGTCTAACAGGGTGTTGGATTAGATTAGATTCTGAATTCATTTAACTGGGTTTTGGAATCCCGTGATTGAATTCCATGCTTCTTCGTCAACTAGATCCCGCATTACTCAAATAACTGAATTCCAGAAGGTAAGTTGGGAATAGCATGAGCGGTCATATTACTTAGGCACCGTCCACACAAAAACGCTTGCTGCCCCGTCCACGCGAAGACGCTTGCTGTCCCGTCCACACGAAGACGCCTGCTGCGCGGTCCATATGAAGACGCTTGCTGCCACGTCCACACGAAAATGCCGGATGCACATCAAAGATTAACAAGGCCGTTGAACCGCTTTCGTGTGAACAAAGCAAAAGCGATATGACAACTTTTTAATGGCTTACACATGAATCATGCCTCTTTGAAAAGTTTTGGCATATCGTTTATCTTATATACATGTTCACCCGAATAACTTTCGCAAAAACCAATAATATTCGAGAACATACCTTCACACTTTCCATTGTTGTTAGTATAACCCGGCCGGCAGAAGCAGGTGGTGTTGACTTGCCATTTACCGGAACTCAAGCACTGTCCGATTAACATTGTCTTGTTCACAGAGTTCCTGTCCTTACAGCGGCCTTCTCTCAGAACACTCTGCTGCAAGCTGTTTGATGGAGCCACTGTCTCAGGAAAAAGTACCATGCCACCTCTAGCCAACACTCCGCATTTATTGTAAGTAATTTGAACACTCCTAACTGACACACATGCACCGCGGTCATGAAATGCCAAGTAAAGTCCTTCCGCTGATTTATCGCGGGTTACGGATACTTTTACCGTTTTGAACGTCCCGTCCAGTCCCGTCGCTTTAAGAGGTGAGTTAAGCATTTGGAATTCTCCTTGCCTCCTTGGATCTGCGTCTGGACTCTCATCAGCTTGACGCAGATACAAGTAGAGTTTCTCTTTACAGAATTTACAGAGGCGATGATCAGCTGAACAATTACATTTGTTAAGGCTATACGTTATTGAGATTTCAATCATGTTTGCCTCTCCAGTAGTGTAGTAGTCGGATCTCAGCCATACGGAAGGTTCACGTGTTGCCGCCAAGCTGCAAACGCTGTACGGACTTTCAGCGGAAGCCTGGTTCCACTATTTATACGGGAGAAAATGCAAGGTGAGGTTGTGTCGAAATGAATAAACACAAAACTAATTCTTCACACAGTAGAACTATATGGAATTGAAAAAATTGCCACTAAAGATATATCTTATAAAATAAGAAATTTTAAGTGATATTTTAATATTCCTTGCAGTGATTGAATAGAGTTCAGTTGCCCCGGATTGTATTGCCTATGGCATTCTTTCGCGGACAAAAATTTTATCACATTAAAATTCCAGGTATTCCCTCAAACTGCAGTCATAACAGATTTAACGTTCTATTGTAAATTTGGATTCATTGTTGATGAAAGTAGTCCACTAAAGCTAACAGACAGAAGAATAAGCAACGAAATGATTTCCCGCGAAAAGGATTTCCCAGATGCAGGCTAAGAAAATTGATATTCAACTGATCCAATTCAACTCCCCACTTAGATTTTAACTTTTATTTTACACTCACGATTTCTTTTTTCTTTCCGATTCATTTTTTTGATAATCTTAACTAATCCTTTTTAAATTTTCGAATATATTTTTTTTAATTTTTGACTCATTTTTTTGTTTAATTTCCAACTCATTGTTTGTAATTTACTACTGAGGTTTTCAGTGTAATTTTCGACTCGTGTTTCCATATTACCAAAATATTGATAAAATTCAAAGTCACAGCTGCTCATATTTGCAAAAAGTTTAAACTTCGATCGACTGCTTCCCGTTTTCTCCGCCATAATTTCAACTCAGGTGAGTTGACGCGCATGATCAACCTGCAAACTTTGCAAACTTCTGGCACTGAACTGCACAAAAACGAAACAAAAAATACGCCGGTTAATTTTCATCTCGTGCGGCCGGTTGGCTGGCACGAGTAAAAATTACGTCAGTGGTTCACGATTCTCGCTATATTTAAAGTACAACCTTGTCTTACCCGGGCTTTTTTGGCCGTCCAGAGGATTTTTCACCCTAAAGCAATGTAACTTGGCACAATTATTAACTGTGACAAAATCTATTTACTATTTAATCTTTATCTGAAATTGCGGCTACCATGGCAACAGACAATCAAGTATTGATTCAAATTGGGTGCCAAAATATTCCCCATAAAATTCTAAAAAGGTCAGAAAATTTAAGCTCTTTTGGATAAAGCGTTCAACTGAGATACGAAAAAAAAAGACACGTGCCCACGCCTTTCCCCCTTCGGGTAAGATAGAGTTAACCTTCTGCGTGGGACTGGTTTGCACGCGGTTATTTACAATTTTTTTTGTTAGATGAAAAACCTCTACAGTGCAAGACTATTGTTTAACTACTGTTTACCAAAATATTCACAAAATTTTTAAGATTAAAAAAAAAAATGCCAACGAAATGCTTCAGTAAAACCGAGCGGCAAATGTTAGGCATATTTTTAAATGAACACATCTGAAACGTGTTACAACTCGGAGAAGTAAGATATAGTGTGATTGATATAAGTACAATTTACCATTTTTAACATTCTGATTTGCTTGACTGATTTGCATTTAAGTTATTTGTACAAAGCGATAACAATAGCCTATAGCCTTTTGTGTAATACTGATTTGAATTTAAGATATTCGCACAAAGCGATAACAATAGTCTGTCGCCTTTTGTGTAAATTGTGAAACAACCGAGACTGTATTGTTGATGAATTACGCAATAAATTTTATAACGAGGTTTTGGAGGTTAACTTACTGGTCCAATGTTTTTCAGACCATCGTCTGGTTTTCCAATACTCCGCCAATGCCAACGGCCATTTGTGGTATAAAGAGTTACTGGAATAAAACAATTTAGAGAAAACATAGAAAAATGAGTTAGTTGGGTAAAATAAATCGAAATGTCTACCGACAATACTTAAAAATTGTTAAATTTCCACGATTTAATCTAATGATAAAAGAGAGAACATTTTGAACTGTTTTAGAATGTATTGTCGTTTACAGCTTAATCAAACTTATATGACTTTTTCCCGTTAGTAATCAATTGAAGTCGGCCATGCTTCAATTGGTGACTTTCTCAGTTTGGAAGCAAATATGACTCAAAAATAATCGAAATCAAGATAAAGTTAGTAAAATAGTTTTCCAAACGTTTTTCTTTTCCTTGATTTTAACTGTTTTTAAAACTGGCGAATAATGACACAAAACGACTCAGTTTCATATCAGCAAAGAAAGTGCAAAAGAGTGCACATATGAATATAAAATGAAAAATGCACACTCAACCAGTCAACGCAAATTCTTTTGTCAAAACATGTTTTTTGATAAACTTTAAAGCTTGTTGACAAGTTATGTAACTTATAAGTTGGAAACTTCTATTTGTTATAGATATTTCACAAATAAATTATAGAAAGAAATTTGGCTTACCTTGTTCCCCATAACTACTGCAGAAAGCAGTTGAAAACAATAGAATTGCTTTGATAAAGTTCATTTTCAACAGATCGCCCTTGAAAAATATATCTGAAGAAGCTTCTTCAACCTGAAAGAATGAATGAGAAGCAGCTCAGCTGGTGATCTCCTTTAGTTAACCTCTCAATTAATAAATGACGCTACACACTCACAGGGACTGAAATTGAAGAGCATAACTTGTCATTCCATGCATCTGTTACTGTTGGTCTTTATATAAGTACGACGCGGTCGAACAAATTTGGTTTAATTGGCCTTATGCAATACAAAATACCAGTAAATATTGGATCGTACGACAAACATTTACGACAAAACTACGGAAGGGTCCTTTCTCGAACGTAATTCCTGGCCATTATTATTATTTTTTGAGTGCCCGATGATTTGTAATTCTAAATATTTTTACAAATCGACTGCTTTTTTCCGCGTCTGTGGCCATTAAAAACTTAACTTCTTGAAACATGATACAATTACTTTGAATAATATATCTTGATATATCACACCACATAGGGCAATATAAATAACGTTTTTAATTTTTTCTCTTTTCCTCAATTATGAAATGTCTCAACCAATACTTTCATTTATCTGTTGCTTAGTTTATCTGCTTATTTATATACAGTATGAACTTTATACTTGACTCGGTGTGTGTTAAATGGATGATATTACCCGGGCGCGTGGGCGCACGATATATTTATTTTCATTTTATTTAACAAACTAAAACAGAAATAGTTTTCCTATATCTTAACCGCTTTTCGCGTGAGTCAAATAAAAACTCAAACGCAAATATTTTAACTTTGCGAACATTAAAGGATTTCCCAGGAATGAGCGCAACAAGTTAATTGCTTTCACAACGCATTTTTGTTCAAGCAATAAAGTTGATATGATCTCATTAAACTTGTTCTTCTCACACATCACAGGTGCAAATATCATTTTTGTTTCTCTGAAGAGAAATATGGGTGTTTCATACGCAATAAATACTAAATTATTCTTTATTCTTTATCGTATGAGATAAAATGGGGATTTTTACAGTTTTAAAAAAGCAAAACAAAGATCAGTTTAGATTTGTTCCATGCCAAAAAAGCAAGAATTTCATTTAAGTTCTAGTTTATTTTTTTTTAAGGAAATATGCATCATTATTCCAAATATATTTTTTCCTGGGTCAGTAAAACTAAACTTCCTTCCATCAACTCGTGCAATATTTCACGTGAGGTGGTTCTATAAATTGTACCAACATGTAGAAGAACATAAATAAATCGTATTTACATCACCAAAACTCAGTCCGGTGTATTAACTTAGTGCATATAAGAGTTAGCATTCTTTAGATGATAATAAGACTGTGTTATCATGTTGTCGTAAAAATTCCTATCCACCACCTTGCCGGGAAAATTGTCTAAGTTCCGTATATACACACTTTTTTTTATAAGAACCAGTAAATTTTACCGAGGCTCATTGTTCTTAATTTTTTGGCGATTTCAGCCTCAATTCGTTCTTAATTTGTTCTTATTTCTGTGTGCGGTTTTTATTGAAGAAAAACAAAATAAAACAAGGTATTGGAAAGTGAAACGCCTTGCGCGACACACATGTATTGTACGGCTGAATTTAGAGGCAAACTAACTTCATTGTTTGTTGAGCAGTCTTTACAGTGAATCTTTTTTTTTCATGCTGTATCGCCACATTTTAGTCAATTTTCTACCACACTTTCCTAGTTATCAAGCCTCAGCCTGAGCTTGTTCTTAAACTGTTCTTAAATTTTGGCAAATTTGAGTTCTCATTGTTCTTATAAAGTTGTTCTTATAAAAAAAAATTGCGTGTAATGCAGTTTCGATTGTGATACTGAGTCGTCAATTCATGAATGACCCAGATGACCTTTGATTCAAATGTAACATACACAAAGTTTCTAAGTTATAAGTATTGAAAACTTCTGCTGTCATGCCTAATTCAAATGCCCTCTGTTACCTTGGTTTAGATGTGAAATTCTTTTATGATCATTACCAACATAGAGAGTGAACTATTTACTTCATAATCAGTTTTTGGTTAAGCGTCAAATGTGAATGTTGCATGTTGTTGGTATATACAGATTCAAAAGTGAGCAACAACTGTATTCTATATTCTCTAGATGAGAACACTGAACTGGCATCAAACAACTATTGAGAACTGATTTTTTTGTCCGGCAGATTTTTTAGTTATAATTCTTTGATATTCTTCATGTTCATGTCACTCACACAAAAATATCGCTTACTTTAGAGTTATTTTGAACGTGGCGGTACATACAGCAAATGTTTTGTCGCCTAATTTTGCTTTATATAATCTGTAATTTGGCGTTTATACCGTATTTGTAACTCCGATCACATCTGTGATTTCACATCTCCGTTTTTCGTTTTATACGTTTGCCAAATTTTAACGTGATAAGAATAACTTTAAGCTGCAGATATTAACGCATAAAATGGAGTAAGCTATCGTCGATATCAACTTAATTTGTTAAGATAAATGTTAACAACTCTTAATATGATATACATTTAAAACTTACGTGTGTTTGAACATACAAACCCCAAGGCGATCAGGAGAAACAACACCAAAATCGTATACATTTTGTTCATCATAAACACTTTGTTCAAGGAATTAGAAAACACTTGCATCAGAGAGTTCAATATTTTAAGTATTTTCGACCTGGCGGAAGTTCATGTATGTGGCGCAAGCTAATATTAAGAATTTCGAGTTTCGAGTACTTAGTTGCAAGGCAACTAAAGTGACATGTAGATTTCAATTTAGGCCACTTAAAAAATATCCCGGTTTATCATTAGCGAGCGCACTGATTTTTGCCAGCGCAATGACTTTTTTTATATTTTTTTTAATAAGAGAAATTCCGTATTTACTCGAATAAACGCCGCGGCGTTTATTAAATTTTTCATGATTTGGGCGGCGTTTATTCGAATAAATACGGTATATGACCTAAAAATTGAGAATTTCTTTTCCTTTACGAAACAATAAACAGAGTGACAAACAATTCGGCCGGAGTCAAAGAGTACATTAAAAATATACACGATTAATATCTTGTATTGTAATGTGGACCGTATCATAACCTATTTTGGTAGTTATTGGTGTAGATTTAATCCTAAACCGGCTCGGTAGTATTAAAGAAATATTAACCCTAAAAAAACAAAAAGCGCCCTCCCTTATCGAATTTTGGAAAAAATGTTGATGATAAACCGGGATATTTTTTTAAGTGGCCTCAGTGTAACTTTAGTAATTTCGATTCAGAACACAGTTAATTCATTGACTGCTGTAGAATTTTACTTCTCAAACTCATTAATAATTCATAACTTGAGCCCACCAATCCACGGCTGTATACCACATCACGTGGACGCGTTTGGATACCCAATGAAAAATTAGATGAAAATCTTTAAAGATTTGTATCCGAATCGTTAAAGATTTTCATCTAGTTTTTCATTGGGTATCCGGAGTCTAGATCAATATTGTGACATGAATAAATTAATTCTTACTAAATACGGCTCACGCAAGCAACAAAATATATTTTCTTCAGAGAATGTAACACAGTACTCAGTAGTTGAGTAAATTACATATTATCACATTTCGTAGAATTTATAAGTTCAAATGCAAAGAACATATAAAATTTTTAAAAAATAAGTCAAAATACCTTTTGTTGCTCTCAGCCAATGGATTTAAGGCGCCCTCGCCATTTTTCTCAACCAAGAAACGCTCAAGACGCAGACAATACTGTAAGTCGTCCGAGAGGAATATCGTCCACCCGTTATATTTGCAAACTCCTGCACGAACTTGGATTGCCAATAGTTTAGGCTTTTTTAGCATTCATGTTTTCAATAGTTTCAGTCAGTTCTTGCACATCTACACCAATGTCTTCACCATTGCACAGTCCCCTAGACTCAATGGTGCAAATCTTGAGCGCTGTTTCGTTTTGCGATTCTCGAAAAATCTGTAACACCCATGTGTTTTTGTAGACCGTAGATTTCGGAACAGAATTAATAACACAGTCATTTTCCTCGTCAAGAGTTTTGGGCGTTCGAAACCTTGAGCTTGACTCATCCATGTCTCACAAAAAACCGAATATCATAAACACTAAATAAAGTTGGATAACTCCCAAATGACACTTTCGAAAACTATTGTTTAATTAACAAATTGTTTTTATCACAATCTAAAACTATTGTTTAATTAGCACACTGTTTTCATCACAATCTCACTCGTTTTTTGATATATTACTTGGCTAATCACCTCTCAGCTAGCCAATAAGCGTTCGTGAAAAGTAGTATTCACTTGTGTGGTATATATACTAATGTTTTTTACTTACATAGCATGAAGAAAACTTGTTACAAGCTTTGACGGGCAAACTTCATAAGCGAGCAATCGACTTCTACTTTTCTTGTGTAAGAGCTTTTATTAATACAACAAAAGTGAAGTTCTTTAACCTTATTGTCAGCACTGTTTTAAAGTTGTCTCAAGCCGAAACGGTCTTTTAAAAGTCATAGTTGTTTTGATGTTTAGAAAACGATTTTGATATGACTCGGGCGTTCAATCGTCTCACTGTACCAAATGACAACTTTAGAACGAAGCCTCACCCTCATATAAAACTTATTTTTCTAAGTGTCCATATGGCGAATATTCTTTGATTTTGATATTTCTGAAATACGTAGACAAGTATTCTAAAAAAAAATTTCGATTACTTCACATGTTCACGACAAATTCGAGCTTTAAAGTTACTGCGCCTGCCACGCCCAGCGAAAATGACCGGGAATTGCTAAGCTCTGGGTCCAGAACACTTTTCATTTATTTGTGGTGGCATAAGCACACTTTTTAAAACATTTCTTCATTAAATATGTATCTTAGTATCATTTTGCCTTCTTGAATAAAAATATATTGTATGATTTTTACTAAGTTAAAATTCTGATGTTATGAATATTCAACAACGTTGTTGAATTTCGCGACTTGTTAATTATTTGTGGACAAGACAAAGCGTTTTAAGTGTTTTAAAAAAATATATAAATAAACTTCTTGGGACACTTTTGACAAAACTTATTGACAATTTTAATACACGCTTTTTTTTATAAGAACCAGTAAATTTTGCCAAGGCTCATTGTTCTTAATTTTTTGGCAATTTCAGCCTCAATTTGTTCTTATTTCTTTCTGCGGTTTTCATTGAAGAAAAAACAAAATAAAATAAGGTATCGGAAAATGAAACGCCTTGCGCCACACATGTGATTGTACGGCTGAATTTAGAGGTAAATTACCTTCTTTGTTTGTTGAGCAGTCTTAACAGCGAACTTTTTTTATGTTTTATGATGTATCGCTAGATTTTAGTCAATTTTCTACAACAAAATTTTTTC
The DNA here is from genome assembly GCA_026546935.2 of Palythoa grandiflora. Taxonomy (NCBI): domain Eukaryota; kingdom Metazoa; phylum Cnidaria; class Anthozoa; order Zoantharia; family Sphenopidae; genus Palythoa; species Palythoa grandiflora. The sequence goes on along the minus strand of JAOCPT020308324.1, from coordinate 4,102 downwards.
AGTTATCAAGCCTCAGTCTGAGCTTGTTCTTAAATTTTGGCAAATTTGAGCCTCGTTCTTATAAAAAAAATTGCGTGTAGTACAGTTTTGATAGTGTGAAAAAGAGCGGTTTTACAGAAATTTATGCGAAAATTAAATGCAAAATAAAACACACTTGGAGGAGAATATATCCGGCAAAATGTATGACGATTGTTATGCGCCTTCTGGATTTCATAAACGCCGCAAGGGTTTAGCCCGCCGGCGAATTTTGGGAGAATGAAAACTGGTTTTTGGGCGACATGCAAACCAACGTTTTCTCAACTGTAACTGCAGGTTTCTGCCTCACTAACAAATACAAAAACAAATCCATAACACTGGAAGCCTCGACTGTTCTACGTTGTTTTTAATACCTAGCTAAGCCTTTGAGCCTTATTGTTTTGATAAAATTCACTCTCGTAAAAAGCGCGTAGTTCAATAATACATCTCCGTCCAATTAGAATATTGATTAAACATCATGTGTCAATAAAGCTCATCTGATGCTCTTGTTATGAAAACATTTTTTATATCTTCAACTATCATTGCAAATTTATTCCTGAACAGAGAGAAAACAGTGCAAAGATCTTAACTTCTCGAGTTACTAATGATAACTTAGAGGTGTACTTGCAAATTTTTCAAGAAAATTGTTAGTGCTATTCTGCTCGCAACATCATACAACATTTATAACGCTGCTTGTTAATTAGGGCTTAAGGTGAAGTGTGTCAAACGAACAAAGATAGTTTTCCTTCTTTGCATTAAGTAATTGCCACAGCTCAGAAACCAGACAGACAGTAAACCAAAGGTGACACGGGCAAGCTTAGCAGTGATAATAACAACTCAAAACATTTACATAATGCAGTAAAGACAAGATGCTAATTGCAATAACACAAAAGAAATTAACATTGAAGGCCTACCGAGCGTCCCCGGTAAGCAATGATTAATCCTTTCTTTGCAAAGATATTTGTTTAAGGATATATACTGACTTGTACGGTATGTTTTCGAAGTCACGACAATGTAAACTACGATATATCGAGCCTTAATGTACAACTTTACAGCGTTTATAGAAAAATATCAATGGCACATTTTTAATCTCAGCTAGCAAAACATTTTTTTTTTCGTTTATTTGTTGCGCGGAAACATTGTTTTTAAAATAAAGGTTTTTCGTTGAATTTGCTTAATGATTATGCTTTAATCTTTATTTTGCATATCATGACTAGAATTCCTTTTCAAAAGGGCGTAGATGAGCTTGTTATAAGATAGTATTTATTTGTTGGCAAATGAATTGAACTGGGCTTTAAATAAGAAATCATAGCAAATCTTAAATTCTATTTATAAAGTTTGCGATTAAATGATTAAAGTCGACATTCTCCCAACACAAAGACCTTTGTGAAAACATCTTTGAGCATCAACAGATAATTAAGGATTTTAATTAAAAAAGGTACACTTCAGTAAGACCTCTGATTCGATGACGTTCTCTTGACTTCAATTCTCCTCAGAGTATTTTTAAAAAAAACATGGATAGAGATGTCCTTAGGAAAATCTCGCGGTCCTTGCCCGCTGAAGGGGCGATTGTTGGCGCGGGAAAAGGCCATCGAGGACGTAACATTAGCGCTGAGAATGAACTGAAGGTAAAGATGGAAGCAATACAAACTTCGTATAAGATTTCGAGCAAACGCCACAATGCGGAGACTCACGAGTTACAGAAAATATTGTACGATTTACAGAAAGAGCTCAAAGTATCTAAAGAGCATTGCGTGCCTTCACCCATCGAGAGCAACCAGTCGGAAAGACGATTTCGAAAAAACAGTCGGATTAAGAAGAAACTCTCAGTTCAAGAACGCGACAATGTAAACAGTGCTGTGCGGTCAGAAAGTCAACTAGAGAGTGCACGACAAAATAATGAAAAATCTGGTGAACTCTCTGTGGAAGCAAACGTTTTACAAAGTGAGTCGTCTGTGGCGAAAAGGCGCCAAAGACACAGCAGCTGGAACTGCGTGGAAGCTAAGAAAATAAAGGAAGTTGTAACGGCGATTGAAGGGCAAAAGATTGATACCACGAATTCTGACCAAGAGGCTGAAGACGCAGAAAAAGCACTTAATGAAAAAGAAAAAGTACCATCTGAGAGTCTGAAAATTTTTAATTTCGTGAAAAGTGAGCCTGCAAAAACAGAATCTTCTGACCCTGTACTTGTAATAACCAGTGGTCATGAACGCTTTACCAAAAGTGTTTGTTTATCTAAAGAATCTGATACTAAGGCTATTAATGGACACAACGAACGTACACTGAACATTGCCTCAAATGCTGGCAGCCATCACAAGACAAGATCATCAATTGAAACACAAACTGTGCGCCTCCTAACAGACCACGGATTGCCACGCACGCGGCCGTTTAGAAAAAGTAGCGGATGCGAGCGGCCTAACATGGTAGATGGCGACCAGCGCGAGAGGCGCGTATCCCTCGCGCCACAGTCCATTCCAACGTCAAGTCTTGCGAGTGTACAAGAAGAACCACCACGAACTCCGCGTAACTCATGGGCTCAACACAGAAAATACAGCATGCCACCATTAACGCGTGGACGAAAACCCAGTTTAGCTCAGCAACATCTTATGCGTTTCTTTCCGCAAAGCGTTGTAAGCGACCCGCAGCAAATTACCGACGTTTCCAAGCCATCGTCGGAGCGTGCAAGACGCATTAGCGTCGTAAATCGGTACAACGATCACGGTTCACGACGCGTTTCCAGTCATCTTCCACCATTAAAAGAGGAAGAGAAATCTCAGAACTCGGCACCAAAACTTTGGACCGAGCTGCAGGATTGTCGCTATCTTCGAACAGAAGAAAATGAAATTAGCATAGAGGACATTTTTCGTAAGGAATAAAAAAATGGTTTAGGGTTAAATGAACTAAAGACCTTGTGTGCGTGACGTGTTTAGTACGCGTTTAACTACTCGTTCGAACATCGTAGTAAAAAAACTATAGTTAAGGATTTTGGTCTTCCTTCATGTTGTATTCTTACACCTATATATAAGTTATTGAATAACAATACAAAACATTGAATAAATAACATAAACATTTGTAAACTGTTAACAAGAAAAGAGGTTGCGCATCCAGTGCATGTGAAAACCAGACTCTTGACTTCTGATTGCTGGCTAAGAACGGCTTCAGTGTTGTTTGACTAAATGTTGGCGCTGATGGCCAAAAGACCTGCGCATACACTGTGGCTTACATTAATTTGCCAAGGGCATATATGAAACCGTTGTCATGCCAATGTTTCAGTTTTGTTTGAAAGGATTTCAACACATTTTTATGGGCCTTTACCCCATAGTCTTGCAAAGCAGCTTCATTCATGGTAAGATTGGCTGGATTTCTACTAGAAGACGTCAGACGTCAAGACGACCCTAACAGGTGTTAATAAGGTCGTCAAGGGTAAAATTCGTCATCATGGAGCGACGTGCTAAACTAACTTACCGTGAAATGTTGACGCAAAACGATGACTCAGTAACAGTTGCTGTTGTCTTGTAGTGGTTGCAATACACGCTTTTTTTATAAGAACAACTTTATAAGAACAACGAGGCTCAAATTTGCAAAAATTTAAGAACAAATGAGAAGCATAATCATGAGAGGCATAATCATGAGACCAGGTTCTCCTCTTCCTGCAATTTTTATATCAATATCAATCAAGACTGAATCAAAACCATGGTTCTTTTGCTAAGTTCGGAACTAAGCTTTGGAACTCTATTTGTGAAGAACTTTGTCAACTCCCCAAAAAGAGCTTTCAAAAAACATATCATTAATATGTTATTTTCATTGCTAGAGGCTGAGGACGATTATGTTAAATCGCCCATTTTGCTAAAAAAATTGCTAACTATCAACCAAATACAGAGTAATTGATCTTGTTAATCATTGTTATCATTGTTATTGATTTGTGTTTAAAAGCTCTGTATCACATAAACACATTCTCATGTATATATAATATTTATTTATTTGTATAGGAAATTACACCGTTCGAGAAGAATTAATGAAAAATACCACGCGTATTTGTTTAAATTGATTTAATACCACTAGTGCGTAGCACGAGAGGTATTAATTC
>JAOCPT020307434.1:0-13527 GCA_026546935.2 Palythoa grandiflora | reverse complement strand
TGAATAGATTGTGTAGCTATTAATTTTGTCGAGGCATATAATTTTGTTCAGTTTGTTTGATTGAGGTAGAGATTCTACAAATCACCACTGGAAGAGTAGCAATGTTGTACTTGTGTTATATCTCTTATTTTCTGAGATAAACTTTGTGTAACTAGCTTCAATTTGCTTTCCATGCTGAGTCTAAGCATGACTTTGTTTCAGTGGGAGGAGGCTCTACAACCCCCTTAAGATACTAACACCTGAGCTTTAGGCATTCATTGCCCACTTGTCTCCTGGACACCACCTTTATGCACCAGTCATTTGAAATCCCTGCTCCTCCCATCCTGGGCACAGGCGGGGGAAAGCGGGGATGTACACCCAATTGTCACCATTTCATGGCGCTCCAACATACAGGGATTTCACTTAGTTTTATTTCCTTGGCCCTTGGGGCAGGGAACTAAGCGTAGGCTTAGCAGGGCATTCACTCAGTTGAACAGAAGTGACATTTTCACACCTCATGGTAATTTGACATAAATAACCTTCACAAACATTCGTGTGGCAATTTGGCCTTTCCTGCACTGTGTAAAGTTTAGCACAAAAAAACAAAGAAGGTAGTCAACACCGACTCCCTGAAGACTCTGTTTAATAAGCAAAGGTAAGCGGTATGAATCATATCATTTGATTTGATTTTGCTTTTGTTTTGAATTTGCAACTTCAGTGACCCATACTGAGACCCGTATGAAATTCCATTGACTTGAATCACACCTCACTCCTTCAGAGAAGACAAAGCTCAAAGATACCCATGTATATTGGGTTGCAGCCGTTTGTCAGACTATACTTTTGAACTTTATACTGACACAATGTCCATTAAACTTTGTTTTGTTGTTTTCTTTAAGTTCATATGATAAAGTTTCTTGTGTACTGCATTTTAGAGCATTTGTCCTGGTCATAAAATAATTGCATTACTCGGACATGGGGCTGTTCAAATTTTTGCCCTGGTTACTGGGGAATTCACTTAGTTTCACACAAGAAAAACGTGAATGTCCCCACTGTCCCCGGGGTGGGTGGAGCAGCAGTTTCAAATGACTGGTGCATTATATTAAATATATCCATTGGGATTTTTTTGAATAGTTCTTTATATACTTTATGATCCTCACTTAATATTAGAAAACAGTGATACAAGAGATTTTGTAAAGTGTCAAAGTGTGATAGGGAAAGCCCAATTTTATAGATTTTTGATAAGATATCTGATTTGTTGAAATATCTCACCCTTCCCTCTTCCGATCAGTTCTTAACAAACTAGAGTGTTATAAGAAAACCCGTAATACTGGTCACCGTTACATTACTGATATAAACTATGAAAATGTTGTCAAATCAGTTCACTTACCTCCAGAAGTTGATGGTTTTGAAACGTCCTGTGATTTTATCGAAGAAAAGGCAGTTGACGGTTTCGTTGTTATTCTCTTCTCCATACTCACAAACGATTCAACTTCAGATCGCTCTTTCTCTGCCTTCTTGCCCTTTTCCTCGGACTCTGCTTTCTTTTTTTGCTTTTCAAAAGCCTTCAGCTTTCGAGATATTTCAGTTTTTTGATGTAACAAGCACTCTAAAATAGCCTCTTTGTCGTAAATGTAACCATCCAATGTAACAACTGGCTCTCGACAAGGTTGAAGCGTTAACGAACAACAATCGAACTCTTTGATGGAGTCCTTTCCAAGTCGCTCGTTTTTAGTGCCATAACCAGATACCTTAGTATCCTTTTTTCTTTCGTGATAGGAATAGACTGGATTTGCAGTCGAATTCTTTCCATGACGAGTCATTTTTAGACAACTTTAAACTTTTCCCTAATTCAAAATGGCTTACTTAATGCCAGGCTACCAAGCTGGAACCATATTGCCCCACTAGGGATGACTGAGGAAGTGTAGGCGGAGAATGCAAACAAATTTTAAACATTTCATTGGAAGGCTTCCAATAACATTTCACTATTTCAAACTTTTATTTCATTGTTAACTTTTAATATCTAATATTCTGAAATTAAAAAATTAGAAAACTCGGAAATCTCTTGTCTATCCCCTCCCCACTTAGTGGAAAAGTTGAACACAAGAAAAATGGCGTCAGGAAGATTGTTATCAATTGCACGAGGAATTTGTAGACAACAAGTTCCATCGAGGCTGAGCTTCCATCACGTTAGAAGTCTTTGTTCGGGTAGGTGTACTAAATTCGTGCCATTTATAATTTCAATTGTTTTTGTTTCTAGCGCTTCTGCGATCGACGGCGCGACACTGTAAAATCTGTCTGTGTCACACGTGGTGGATCATGAAAGACAAGTAGTTTGGAATTGTTCTTTAACTTTTGTGATTAAATGTTTGTAACATTAAAGTCGACTTTGTCATGCCATATGTGTTACTCGGGTCTTTTTGTTAGTATATAATTATTATTTTGAAAATATGTAATTGTCGATGATACTGCATGTATACCAACATGTTCAATTACAAAACAAAAAATTGATAATTAAGTATACTTGTTATATTCTTATTTCATAATTTTTATTTATTTAGTGTAGATAAAAAATCCATAGATAAGGTCAGAAGCCTTGAGACAATTCTAATGAAATTATGTGAGATTTTCAAGACTTACCATGAGCCCTGCTGGAGGTCAGCAACGAAACCAGGAGACTCACACAGGTGAACTGTGAAACTAATAATTTTGTTGACTGCTGTATTATCAGCTCATACAGTATGAATTAAAAAGATCTGCCAAATCTCACAGTCTACCCATGAGTCTCCAGGTTTTGGTGTTTCTTTTCGTAGACAGGAACTTTCATTTATTTCTTGCAGCAAGCCAATCATTTGAATTCATCAAAACGGAGAAGAGAGGTGTCAATAAGAATGTTGGTTTCATACAGCTGAACAGGCCCAAAGCTCTCAATGCATTATGTGATGGTTTGATGCATGAAATCGGTGATGCATTGGACATGTTCCAGAAAGACAAAGATGTTGGTGCTATTGTGCTAACTGGAAATGAACGAGCATTTGCTGGTATTCAGTGTTCATACTTTCATAAGGAAATAAAATAATGTCACAATGATATACTTTTATTGAGTTTTAGAAACATGCTAGTAACACAGGAGGACACGAAAGAAGTTTTTTCTCTGGTTGAGTGTTCTCCTATGCCACTCACTAATGTGTCTCTAAAACTGGATAGAAACTGGAAGACAGTAACGGATCATGATTGCATTTTCTTCAACCAAATAATGTATCATGGATTTATTTTTGACCAAATAACAGATCACGAAAAAAACCCTATATTACCCTGTTTTGTTTAACAATTGATTTTCCATCCCAAAGATACAATTTCTATATTCTTGGCATGATTAAAACGTAAAATCCATTCAATTTCCATGCAAAATTGATGATTGTCAAAGTTCATAGTAAATCTACAAAATGTTACAACATATAAGTCAGTATCCACCCAAAATGCTTTGCAGGATGATGCCATGTCCTTTTGACACACAAATTGGTACCCCCAGTGATGAAATAGTTTAGTGTTGTTTATGAAAAATGCTTGTTTGGATGGTGTCCCTTTTAGCAAAACATGAAGGAGCTGCAATGTAATTTGAAATTGTTGTGAGTTTATTTCAGCTAAAATCATTTCGTACAAAGATAACAGACTGTTCACTGTACACAAGATGCCATTATTTTTGTTAGGTTTAACCAGGGGAGTCAGGTTGGTGTAGCGGTTATCACTTGCACTTCCCACCTCTATAACCCAGGATCGACTCCCGGGCTCTGCATGTGGGCTGAGATTTGTCGATCTCAATCTGGCTCCGAGGGTTTTTCTCTGGGTACTCCGGTTTTCCTCCCTCAGCAAAATCGACTCCCAGCTGATTAGATCTGGCTGTGGTGCTTTGCTCCAAGCTTATGTATGGATCGTGTTCTGGGGCCGAGCGCCTAGACGGCAGCACAGTTCCTTCGGTCTGACCACACTGAGCTGCGTCCTTTGTAATTCAGCCTCGGCTGCGAGAAAGGGTGATTAGCAAACCACTCCTTTCTTTTCTTTCTTTAACCAATTTCCTTTTCAACTATGACCAATAATTAAGAAATCAATACATCTGTATTGACAGTCTGTATTATAAAGGTAAAGTTGATCAAAGCATATGCTTGGTCTAGATCTTGTAAATTATTTTCATTCACCCTTATTTCTGAACGTTATTTTCAACCCTGTTACATTATGATTTATGCAGCTAGTAGGAACAATCTATCAGTTAAGCCATCATGATAAAAAATGAAGTTTGCGAAAAACAGTTTTTGTCTTCTTCATACAGCTGGGGCAGACATAAAGGAGATGGAGAACCTCAATATACAGAAATGTTTAGGTGGCAACTTTCTCAGTCATTGGTCTAAAGTTGCACAGTGTGAAAAGCCAGTTATTGCTGCAGTGAATGGCCATGCAGTAAGTTGTAGTGAGTGAAAATTAGGTGACCTATGATTTATTTAATTTATATGAAAATAATTTTTTATTATGTGCAAATAAGTTGTAATGAGTTCTGTAATTGTGGAAGTTACCCATTCATATTATTTTTCACTGACTGTGTCTGGATTTCAAGTGAAGTTTTGTCACTTTTAACTTTTCAGAACTAATTAATTTTAATTCAAAATCATACTTTGTTGTTTTTTCTAGTCTGTAGATCCCATTGTACCTTGTGGAGGCAATTAAGGTATTGGAGTGGGTCCTATACTAGATTATGCAAAATATGTAACAATAGAAATTTATGGATCTTAGCCATTCAGAAGGGTCACAAACAAGTCAAAGCTACAGTAGATGGTCCATGGTTGGATGCAAATCTTTTGGCGCTCAAGCACAAACTTTGACCATGATGCAGTGCTTAACCCTTTCAGCATGAAGCAATTTATCAACATTTAACTTCTCCTTACATAACTCATAAAAAATGTAACTGGTAATGAGAAATAAGGAACTGATCAAGTGGAATAAACTGTGGAAGTTGAAAAGCCAAATTCTCCCAAATTGCTAATACTGAAAGTATGGAGCTCAGTTGGGAGAATTAACCAACATGTCATTTGTTGTGCTTGGGGCTTAAAGGGTTAAGAGCCACTCTTTTCACAGTCTCCATAATGTCTACATGGCCAACTGAAACCACTGAAAACACTTTGTTATTGACACAATAAATGACAATTATAGAACAAATGTAAAGCCATTCCTCCATCAGGTAATCAATATAGATACCTTTGATTTCATTTCAAAGTCAATGACACTTATCAGTAAATAAATTAGATGTACCCCTACGAATGCCTCTTTACTGCATACCTAGACTCATATTTAATATTTTAGTTTTATTTTGTACAGAAACATGCTCAGCTGAGTTTTTTTGAGTATGACCTACAGTAGCTTTTGAGTACAACATTGCTACCATAGTTGTTAGTGGTGCCAAGTTCTCATTTCATCAACTTTGATTTATACTGATTGTTTAACCTTTAGTTCATTTTCTCAGCTCTCACTGCAAAGTGTACATGTTGTAACATTTGTATGACCTTCTTTTCCATCAAAGTTGACTCAGCTTTTTATTTCTTACGAAGTCAGTAAAATGAGTACCAGCTTCTGATGGGGGCTAACCTATGATGGATTTGTGTCCCATCCAGGGGGAGTCAATGTCTCTCATCTGTTTAACACTACAGAAACCAGAAATAAGCACTGGCTCCAGTAGGCTGCTTAGGCTTGTAATATAATTTAGCATATAATGTGTTGACCATATTCAAATCTTTGCCACTCACAGATTTTCATTTATTTTATTATAATTTGATTGTTGTAGCTGGGAGGAGGTTGTGAGCTTGCTATGATGTGTGATATCATCTATGCTGGACAGAAAGCAAAATTTGGTCAACCTGAAATTCTTTTAGGCACAATTCCAGGTTTGTAATTTAATCTACAAGTAAATTGCATGTGTTTAGCATAAGATTGTTTGAAAAGTGCATTATAGAACTTGAAAAAAATGTGTAGAACTGTCCTGTTATTTACTTTTGTAACTTTTCCCATTTTAGTCCCTTTTTTCTCCTTGCCTTCTCTCATGTTTTCACATGAAAAACATGAAAGAGCATCTACATAGTGATCATTATTAATTTTTTATTATTATTATTATTATTATTATTATTATTATCATTATTTATATTGGAGTATCAACTTGCAAATAACTATGGAAGAAATATTCTTGAGGTCACAATTTTTTTTTTCTCAGAAGAAAAACTGAGTCCCTAAAATTAAATGGGAATTGAACCCATGACCCTCTGATTACCAGTCAGGCACTCTGTCCACTGAGCTATATATACTGTTAGGAACTCACATAGGGAATAGGTCACATAACTTGGTTCTTGAGATGCAACATCAGGTAAATGTCCTGCTAACTGCTAGGTTAGAGAAAAAGAAGCTTGTGACAACAAGTTCTAATATTCTTTCCGTACCTAATTATTATTGTTATTATTTGTGCGTATACAAGGTGCGGGTGGAACTCAGCGACTTGCAAGGGCTGTTGGAAAGTCTCTGGCAATGGAAATGGTGCTGAGTGGAAATCCCATAACAGCTGATGAAGCACTAAGGGCAGGTGAGACAAAGTTATTCTTGCATTCAGTGTTTTATTTTGTTATCCATCATTGATTCACCGACTGCCCCATTACCATTATCTCTGTTACAAAGATGTCAGCCAGTGAGAAATGAAAGCAGCAAACATGAATACAGTACACTGATGGTGCAATGTGCTCCAGCAGCAGATGATAAGATACAAAATCTGGCTGTAGGAAAGACAGTCAAATAGAAAACATGTCTCTACAGATACACCCATGCAAGCACCTACATTATTTTGTATATGATGCATAAGAGACTGTGACTTCCATATGAAACTAACCAGCCACATCAGGATTGTCACGGTCTCAAACAATAACTAGGATGTATATTGACGGTCAAAGACCTACCAATACATCTCATTACAATAAAATTTGGATATCTACTTATTATTTATAGGTAATGCATAGGAAACTGGACAGTTTATTTCCAGTTGATAACAAACAGTATAGCTGAAAAGAGAAAAAAAGACATTGATGAAATTAAGTAGAAAGACGTTTTTTTTGCTGTGTTTTAGGACTTGTGAGTCGTGTATTTCCGCCAGAAGAAGTAGTTGATCATGCCATCAAACTTGCAGAGAAGATTGCTTCGCATTCAAAGTTGGTTGTCAAGATAGCAAAAGAATGTGTCAATGCAGGTAAAACAATGTTGTGATTATTGTGAAGGATTTTGCACTGCAGTTATAAGCAATTGTGTTATGATACGATCTTCGCGGTTATAAACACAATTTAAATTGTGAAAGAGAACCCTGAAAAAACTTTAGGCCTCAATGGGATTTGAACCCAGGAGCTCTGCGACACCAGTTACCAGTGGAGTGCTGTAAGCAACTGTAGCCACATTTGTACATTTATGCCTTGAAGTTGAACAATGATTATTGTGAAGTATATTGTACCGTGGTTAATTCGTGGTTCCTATAGGTCCTTGAAAACCTGGAAAGTCCTGAAAAAATAGAAATTCAAAATCCAGGCCTGGAAAACCTGGAACATTGCTATCAGTCCTGGAAAATTTGTTTATTTGTAACCTGTGTGGCAGCCGGCCAAAGCTCTTTAAACCCTCAATATATTATACCAGAGGTACAGAGTGTTTGCGGCAAAGGCTACTTATTTCTTAGACTGTTTTTTTAAATAAAATACCGATTCGTTTTCACAGTGAGACCACAAATCCGGTATAAAATTCATGTGAAATTCTTTGCATCGCATCTTATTCTGGAAATAAAATTGCAGGAAATGGCAACGTATTTTTTATTTGCTTTGTTTGATGTTACAGTACAATGGTTTGTTTAGTTTTAAGGGTTCTTGATTTTTGTAAATTTAGTTCTTGAAAGTCCTGGAAAAGTCCTGGAATTTTCTTTGACTAAATGTATACGAACCGTGGGCTATATGCAATGATATGATCTTTGCAGTTACCAATGCGAAAGAGAAGCCTCAAAACAATTTAGGCTTCGATGGGATTCGAACCCATGACCTCTGTGATAGCGAGGCAATTGCAATGCACTTTCCATCTGAGCTATGGAACCACATCTGTTGGGAGCACTGCCAGGTCAATTCAAGTAGGTCCATTTATGCCTTAAAGTTGAATAGCGATTATTTATTGCAAACGCCAATAAAAGGTTAAAATATTAAAATGGGATAAAAGTTTTTTAAAAGTTAAAAGTTAAAACAAACGTTTTCAACTCTTTGAGTCATCTTTAGGTTAAATTAAAACTTCACGGAACAACGCAGTTTGTGTACAGTTAATAGATGTTAAGTTATCCCGGAGGGGAACAGAGACAAAGAAAAGGCTTGAACTTGTTTATTCAAATTGGGATGGAACTTTGCAATGAGTAGAGATATTTTAAATAGCGATTATTGTGAAATTTTTGTACCGCAGTTATAAGCAATGACGTGATGATACGATCTTCGCGGTTACAAACTCAATTTTTGTAATTGCGAAAGAGAGAGCCTAAAAAGATTCAGGCTTCAATGGATTCGAACCTGCTATCTCTGTGATACCGGTGCAGTGCTCTAGCCATCTGAGCTATAAAGCCACCTATGTTGGGAGCACTGGTCAATTCTAGTGGATCCATCTATACTGTTAACAGTGTTTCAAGGTGCTGTTTTTTCAGTGAACTTGTCCCTGAGAGTTTTAGCCTCTGTAGTTTTTGAAGTTGCAAAAGTGATATGTCATATTTCCTCAATATTCTTTCAGGTTATGAGATGTCACTCGCGGAAGGCATCCATTTTGAGAGGAGGCTGTTTCATCTAACGTTTTCTTTGGTAAGATCAGTTTCGTTTTTAACCTAAAATTTAAACAGTATTCTCTTTCTGTTCCAATAGCTTTAGAATCAACTCAATATTGTCATCATCATCATTGGTATTATCGTCACTGCCATCACCATCATCACCAAATCTATCATCTCACTTTCACTGGTACTATGATGGTCATAATAGGGCACGCTTACCAGGCAGACAGCGAAAAGGCTCGTTTCTATATAATTGTAAGCACCAGTGACCCCACCGTACTTTCAACTGATCACCTATTATACTCATATAAAGTGCATATAAAGAACACCATGTAATTATAGGTGTTTGTAAGTAATGGTCATAGGACTTCGTGTTCGTCCAATTCGGTCTGTTATCATTACATGTGATTAATAAAATTGGATGTGTGTGAAGTAAAATTACAAGCAATGATAACAGACAGAATTGGATAAACACGAAGTCCTATTACCAATTTATTATTATAATCACAATTTCTGAAAACTAAACTGAAAGACGAAATTTTTGCAGATAAAAACACGTTTTATTTTTTGTAACGTTTGTATAATGGTAATGAATGTGTGGAGTCCATTTCTGTCTGTTATCACTGCTTGTTGTTGATTGGTCAGAAATCCTGAAGCCCAGATTGTGATTGGCTCATTCAACTGTCCCGATAACAGTAGTAGTTATCGGATAGTTTTCCAAGGTGAAAAAAATAGTGTTCAAAATGGGGTCCCTTTCATTCGTAATTTGTAATTAAAAATGAGAAATTACAAAATTGCTATGGCAACGGCTTCAAAATGCCATCCAGATTTAAAAAGGTCAGGGAGGAAAAAGGTCATTGCGTTGAAAACTAAAGCAGAAAACCCAAAACACCAGAAGATGGGGAGAAAATATTATACAGAGAGTTATCTTCCCAAGACAAATTGTACGTTTGAGCAGCTTTTCCTGTCTGTTTATAAACAAGACGGGAATGACTATGAACGGGGTCGTCAAAAATGATCAAGCAGCCCTTGACCTCCATTTCAGTAAAAGGAAAAGGATGTTCCTTCTTCAATGAAAAACACTTTTAATTGTTGCTTAAAAACAACAATTTATCAACATATTCAGTTGACGATGAAAGTTTTAAAAAACTAAACTTTTAATTCAGGGTTTTGTCATTAACAACTGAGTTGCCAAAACTTGTTGTGTTTCCAATTCTATCGATCTTAAAATTTTGTAGGTGGTTTAATTACTTGCGTTTGCTCATATTAATAACAATTTCAATGAAAATTCTTGTGATACATGTAATAAACAGCTATGACATAGTAGGTGCTTTGTACGGGGATTTATTCACTTATTGTTTGTGTCAAAAGTCCTCACTCGCTCGTATTCCGCTCGTTCGGGTTTTTGACACAAACAACTCGAGAATAAAACTCGTTAGAACGCACTTTCTGTGACGTAAACTATAAACACTAGCGGCATTCCAGAGCTTTCATAAAACGTGTCAAAAATTGCGAAATTTGTTTCTTTACGAGAGATTTTTCAGAGCGCGCTCTTAGACACAAATATAACAAAAAACCTACAAGAAACTATCATTTTTAAAAACTTGAGCAACGTAGTAAGAGAATCTGCAGGACTTTTTTCTTCTTGTTAGAATAGCGCGGTGTTCAGCAACAAAGTTTTTGAATACACCGCCACTTTATTAAATAATATACAAGAAATTTACTTCTGCTACTGCGGCATTTGCTACTGCAGTATTTGCTACTGCAGTTTTGTGTAGGAGGTGGTTGGGTTAAAGTCGACTACGGTACTGCAAACCGCAGTAGCAAAAATTCGACCGTCTCACATTCTAATTTTGACTACGGTACTGGGAACCGCAGTAGCAAAAGTTCGACTTTATAATTTTGACTACGGCACTGCGAACCGCAGTAGCAATACCGTTTCACATTCTAATTTTATCTACGGCACTGTGAACTGCAGCAGCAAAAGTTCGACTTTCTAATTTTGACTACGGCACTGCGAACCGCGGAAGCAAAAGTTCGATATTCTAATTTTGCCGACTACGGTAATGCGAACTGCGGTAGCAATAATTTGTTATTCTAAGTTTTACTTTGAGAATCCACAGAAATATTTTTACGATATTTGAAGAGCATTAGACCACCTCTCCAGTTGGACAAACATATAAAAATATCTTTTTTACAACTAGAACGTTTATTTTAGTCCTATGAGATGTTTCGAATAAAGCACTCATCCACGGGCTGCACGATACATTGTTTACGAGTGTAATATAAAAGCATAGTATCTAAGAAATTAGTCAAACCTGATGATTGTGTTGTTTCTTTGTCCGAGAACTTGGCTAGTTGCCGCCATCTTTTATTCGTTAATACAGCCACCATTTTAATTTTCAAATCTTCTAGAAGTTGTCCCCATGCCGTATACGTCGCGGCAGAAGCACGGTCAGTATAAGGTTTAATCGTTACACCATTATCAAAGTTTAAACTCAACTGAAAAATTACCAGGGTAGGAAACTAGTGGGCGTTCTCTCAATATTGGCCAATCAAGTATATTAAAATGTTGTGCCATGTGACAATTTTTTTAGATTAAGCGCGTACAGGGGTAATACGTCACAAACTCGCTACCAGTCCAACTAATTTAGTAATTTCGAAGGTAGTATGAAACTGAACCGCCAGTGGTTTATACACGTTGTAAGAGCGAACAATTTTGCGACTACTAAATGCTTAAAAAAACGGTCTTTTGAGAGCGATCGCAAAATTGCCTCAATGTTTTTACGATAAAGTCCTCTTGGAAATAACATTTTTTGTTTTAGATCTAGATGCGGTAAATGGTAATGAAGAAGACACGAAAGAATGTTCAGCTTAAACAAAGCATCCTATTTCCCAAGAGGACTGTATTGGGAAAACATCGAGGCAGTCCGAGGAGGTCCATTTTGCTATAGTGCTCACTCATCGCTAAGTGGATATTTGACAAATTAGTTTCACAAACAGGTGGTCTTTTTATGGAATCTTACAAACGAATCAACACCGCGCTTGTGCATGGTCGTGCTGTTTTCTTTTGCCGTTTTGGACACACTATCTTACTGGGAAGGGAGGCGTACGTAGTAAAATCTATTGTTATTCGCTCAATAGTTACGGAACATCGCAGTCTCAACGGAATAACGATCACAGCCCCAACGGTAACAGGAAAATCCTGCAGTTTATACTCAAACGATTTTTTATAATCAAACTATAAACAAAAGGCAGCGAAGTTTAAAAATAAAGCAACACAACTAACGCAACAAACATGGAATTTACTCCCACTGCTAAGGCCGACTGGTGCAGGATAAAAGTTTCATTTGTCGTTTTTATTCTGAATTATTTTCCCTCGGACCCAATATTTTTCAAAAATTGAAAAGTGAAGTGAATCGGCCAAACGATGTTGTTTTTCGATTCAAAATTAAAACATATAACCGCAGTAGAATTTAAAGTTATTAATGCAAACAAAATTGCAAAAAGCGACAGTCAAAACATTTATCTACTAATTTCTCAAGCCTTTAAATTTTAGATATGACAAGATATTTATAAAACTGTCTCAGGTCGTCTGCCCTTCTCTGCCTGCCGCGAAGGATAACTGAATAAAATAGTTACTTGCGGAAAAATGTCCAAGAAACAATGATACATTTTATAAACCAACAAAGTGAATAACCTGATATAGGTTCATTCAAAGCTTTTTGTTTTAACAGCAGAAAGCAGACTGACTAACCGACTGAGGATGCGAGGTTAACGGATCTCTTAATATCCATTTTTGATTGTTATTGGTGCAAAAATTAGAGTGCGTTCCTTTGGCAGTGTCAGAATTTCGTTTCACGCTCTCAAAATCTCTGATACGTCAGGTCTACAACGATCAGACACAAGGACTGTCTCTTTCACGGTTCTTTATTGCGAATACAATCAATCAATTCTTCAGTACAATCATGTACCTAGGTTACAACTCTATGACAATGAGTATTTATGCTCTCTAAATCAAGGCGTTTACTTTCAAATATGCGGAATACAATACGAGATTACAGTTCAGCTAACTACGTGCATTGTGTGGTTTTTTCCTATACGTACGGCCAAGCCTTGCGATCGCCCATACTTCCCGTCACGTTTGACACTGGTAACAGTTATTTCTGTCATGCAATGTAACGTGACACGTTTACAAATCATTGCCACGCGCCGGTGCCTATGCATGCGTGTCTTTCAGTTTCCGGTCTGTTTGCAAAGAGATTCTTTTTCTTTCACATTTACATAGTCTAGCCTCAATAGAGCATAATTTCTATTTATATTTTGTTAACTAATTCCACTTTTTCACAATAAGCGTAACTTTTCCAACATGCAGAATCCAAATCTGCATGGATTTTACGTTTCATTTGCCACCTTTTCCCAAAATCCAATCTTGGATTGTAATCCAAACAGTCCACCTTCGATTTTGGGTTGTTTGAATTAAATTAGCATCTGGATTGAGTTTTCTTCGTTTTTGCATTCCATTTACTAAAATGTAAAATCGAATTTTTATGTTGCCGCCATTTTGTTTGATTTTCCCGCCTTAAAAACACCGCTGACCAGTAAAACAGACGTCAGGGTTATAAAAATAATAACGAGAAGCCATTCCATGTTTTTAGAGTTTATATTTCGGCTGTCATCCGACAGCCATCTTCAGA
>JAOCPT020307433.1:0-21574 GCA_026546935.2 Palythoa grandiflora | reverse complement strand
ATACTAGCACCCAGGCTCCAGTGTTCCTTGGGAAGTCCGCTGACATTTAAGATATATTTACTGCGACTGCAGTAACACATATAGACAGATACGAAAAAAATAAATTTTAACTATAACAATGTGTGTTTAGCTTCTAAAATATTGCAAAGCAATATCCTATACTTTAATAATAAACAAAAAAGTAAAATTTTTGCAAGAAAATAATTTTAAAAAAAGGCCAATTAAAACTTTGCAAAAACTGCAGAAAACTATTTACGCGCTAAACGTTTCGAAGTCAAAGAGTTTAGATCTACCCGAAGCGCTTATTTTCTATCTTTATAAAACTTATTTAAATTCGTAAGCATTATAAAATGTATCAAAATGTCCCTTAAATTTGTCTGAGGTCTGGTGGTGAACCAAATAATATAATTGGGTAAAAAAGTGTAACCTAGATAATACGAGTAACTGTTACGTAAGCCGCCCCCGGTATTGGATCGTCCCTCGTGGCAGGCGAGATGGGGCGTGATAAACAGCATGTTTCCTAGTACAAGTAGTAGAACGTGCGGAATTAAAAACGCTTTATTCCCGACTTCCTGCTGTCAAACTCTTATTCGTCTGTTCCAAACTCTTCTTGATTTCACGTCCAATAGCAGCGGCCAGGGGAGGAGGTACGGCGTTTCCCACCTTTTAAGAGAAGCAATGTTTTCAATATATCCAACACTCACTACATCCAACATTCGATACATCCAAAACTCGAAAGATCCAACACTAAATACATCCAACACTCAGTACATCCAACATTTAAACATCTAACACTCGATACTTCCAACACTCAATACATCCAACACCCCATACATCAACCTTACTCAAAACATCCAACATTCAACACATCCAACATTCGACACATCTAACACTCGACACATCCAACATTTGATAGATCCAACATTCGATACTTCTAACACCCGAAAGATCCAACACCAAAAGATCCAACACTCAATACGTCCAACACACAATACGTCCGACACACAATATGTCCGACACACAATATGTCCGACATTCGATACATCCAACACCCGATACATCCAACGCTCGATACATCCAACACTCGATACATCCAACACTCGATACATCCAAGTAAACACATACATCTAACACTCGATACATCCATTCAACAAATACATCCAACACTCGATACATCTTCACCGACAAGCGGGAGAAATTTGCGGCGAACCGTTATAAAATTAGCATAGCTTACACCTTTCCATTGAAATAATTGCAAGAGTAAATACTGTGAGACGGAACTGTTAAAAAACCTACAAACCTGTCTGTGTTTGTCCAAAATGGTGCCGAAAAAGCGATACGTATCTGGGAATCCCTGGGACCTAGCACATTCTCGTACACTCACCACACGATGCTGCTCGGGGTGAAGGACTCGGCCCTAGATAAGACAGAAAATCTTTAGGATCAAACAGTAGCGCCTTATTCGACACTCCAGAAACTACAAAAGGGCCGCGTCCAGTTATCCAAACATTCCCAGAAATCAATGAGAAAAATGCTAATTCCTTACTGCATTGTTTACAAAAGTGACATAAAATAGAAAATGTTGTATAAGTGTTTTTTCCCATCATGTAAAATTCAGTATTTA
Source organism: Palythoa grandiflora (assembly GCA_026546935.2). Taxonomy (NCBI): domain Eukaryota; kingdom Metazoa; phylum Cnidaria; class Anthozoa; order Zoantharia; family Sphenopidae; genus Palythoa; species Palythoa grandiflora. Next base: position 19,950 of record JAOCPT020307433.1, on the reverse strand, counting down.
CAAGCACAAAAAGTTGTCAATGACAGAAAAAGTGTCCTTCACGCCTGAAAAGTCATATATGATCTTATAACAGTTTAACAACAAAGCGGAGGTTCGAATACTGAAAATTATAAACGGGGAAAGAGTCAGAAATTGAGCTGTAACCAGTTAACGAGGTAGTTTCGTAATTAAGTCATCATTTCTCCCACACCTATTTTAAAATTCGTTGATAACAGATACATAGCAATGTCCTGGCTTACTCCTCATTTTTTCCTCGAATTATTAGAACTTCGAACTATCTCCCAGCCTCTGTCACTTGTGCTACAAATGTTAATGCCTTCAAATACGAGGCATTATTCTGTGTTCCATATACCAGAGGCTATAATTGGACGTTGACTGACAACCCTAGCAATTAGCGTAAGCTAACCTAGGGGAAGTTATTTAAATATTCAAGACGAAGTGTCTGCCTGTATTTGGTACTAAGAAAGACTTTTACATTATTTGGACTTTCCGATACCCATGTGGAACATAAAAAACCAAACTCTTTCGTAGACAAGTTTCTCCAAAACCTGCTTGGTGAATGAAATAATCAAATACACGCTTTTTTTTAATAAGAACCAGTAAATTTTGCCGACGCTTATTGTTCTTAATTTTTTGGTGATTTCAGCCTCAATTTGTTCTTAAGTTGTTCTTATTTCTATGAGCGGTTTTTATTGAAGAAATAACAAAATAAAACAAGGTATTGGAAAATGAAACGCCTTGTGCCACATATGTATTGTACGGCTGAATTTAGACGCGAACTACCTTCATTGTTTGTTAAGCAGTCTTTAAAGTGAATCTTTTTATTTTTTATGCTGTATCGCTAAGTTTTAGTCAATTTCCTACCACAAAAACTTTCTTAGTTATCAAGCCTCAGCCTGAGCTTGATCTTAAATTGTTCTTAAATTTTAGCAAATTCGAGCCTCGTTGTTCTTATAAAGTTATTCTTATAAAAAAAGCGTGTAATGCGTTTTTTCCCATTCGCTTTTATTATTACGTACGTCTTCCGGTGCTTACTTTTATGGCGGTCATTTCAAAGCGGAAGTCCATACGTACAAAATTACTCGTTAGTAAACTGATACAAAAAGGGGACGCGAGATCGACTGTTTTTCTGAAACAACCCTATGCTTACTTAAACTAACAATTTAAGACTGACTACGTAAGAAAGAGTGAATTTATATTAGTGAATATCTGATGATTTTGTCTGTCTCCAAGCCCGTTAGACCAGATTTAACTGGCGTTAGTTGTTTGGCCCCAATATCCAATTACTTCCAAGTCTAACGGCATTATGTCACAAAGAAACAGCCAATATCAGTGCAAATTTAAAGAGAAACAATGGCAAACAAGTCAAGGTCTGTTTCTCAACTTGTTACAAGTTTCATCCTTTTCCAGGAAATATGGCTTGAAGGCCAATAAGTCTTCGAAAGCTCGCAGCATTCCCCTTTAACCTATGATTACTGATAGTTTATACAACATGATAAATGTGCTACAACAAAAGTAAGTTTCTTTATACGTTGAATATATCGAAATAAAAAAACTAAAAATCAAAACGTTGTTTTACATGACATTTGGATTTTGAACGAGACATGGCGCGACGCCACAACGCCGACAAATTATTACATGGACGGACTAAATGGAAATTGTAGTTTTTTCTTTGCCATTTTAAGAATTCTTTTGTGGCAGTTTTGTTTCGCTTAAAAATTAAACTTGAACGTTTCTTAACGATAGTTATGGAACGAGAAAGTAACCAGAAAGTTATACAGCCGTATATGTTTTAACCAGAAGATCGCATTTTATCTAATCCTAACTACTGAAATGTTTACACCAATATTAGTTTTCTAAAAGCTATTAAATGGGAGTTATAACTATATACACTGCAAAGCCGAGAATGAATTTTTAAATTTTTCTACCACGTTAGATCTGTGGTTAAACTCAACGAACAAGTTTTTATAGACGTACTTTGTCTCTCGTCTAATGCAAATGAGCAAAATTAATTGTCTGTCTCACTAGCATTACATTTCCGACGTCTGGACATTAGAATTAACTTTTCAAATACGCTACTTAATTAATTTTACGGTACAGGCGAATTTCTGTACACATTCTTTCTAATTCAGCTACAAAAACAAAGCTTCTGAATAAAGAAATGGTTCTGCACAACAAACTTTCTCTGAAAATATGAGATTGATATGCTGAGTATTCTTTCCGTGATATGCTTTTAAAAATAGGAAATTTTAGAAAGAATGTATGGGCTCATTATCGTTCTTGCCTCCAGCTGTTTTGAGGTTTTTTGTGGAGCAATTTCTTCTTTGAACATATATACATACCAGCCAAAAGTTCGGTTACTTATTTCATTTGATAAGTATTCACAAATTTTACTGAAAGTCAGTTGTTGTTTATCTTTCTTCTTTCTCCGACTTAAGTTCTATGCTAATGAAGCAGAATGTAAACAATGACATCAGCAGAAACTCGTATCATTTTTTAGCTTTAGCGGGAAACCTATCGACTTTGAGAAAATCGTTCAGACAAAAAAATTGTTTTAAAATCATGTAGAGTTCTTGAGATATGTCAAGTCAAAACCCATCACCGGAAGTAAAATTGTATGCGAACCTTTTTTTCAAATACGTTTTTCTCGAAACGACTTCTTTTTGCGTCAAACAGTTATAAGAAGATTCCAAAACAAAGAGGTTTTGTCCTATTATTACCAAATTTAAAACAGCGGTGGTGTAATAATTAGCTTCAAAACGGTGTTTTTTCAAAACGGAAATTTAGATACTCAACTTAGTTTTTTATATACCGGATGATTTATCAGTACAACTCATTCGCTGGTAACAAATCTGAACAATAGGCGGATAAAACGTGAATGCAAAAGCCTATCAAAAATCGCTGACACCGTTTTGGCAATCAAGCTGTGAAGAGGAAGGAATGATAACAAAGGATAGTTTAGCGACAATCAAACGGAACTTCACGAAGGAAAAAAATTGGTCAAAAAAGAATACGCTCAGGGTCGTGCGAATTTCGATATTTTCTCAAACGTGCACGAGGAAGCTTTTATGGTTTGCCTTTGTGGTCTCAACACATGTACAAAAGAATATGGAGGCCATGCATTTTCATTCAGGGTAAAATATCCAGCACACTACTACCCCTCCCTGGAGACAGTGTTTGTTTCTGGTGTGCAACTGCAAAAATTTTGTCTGCTTAGCCCTTCACCCTCACTTATCTTTTGCAGTAGGGATCCGGCGAAAACCAAAAAAAATTGAAATTGATTTCAAAAGTATTTGTTCTGTTATCTACAAAAATTAAATTACGGCAAAGATTCTCTAATTTGAGTCTATAGGTGGTTTGCACTTTAGGGTCGCCTTCCATTTAACACATTTACCTAAATCCAAACTATTATTTTCTGAAAGAGCACTCAAAAAATTGTAAATTGGCCAAACTAGATACAGTATTTATAACCGAAATATAAGCGAATGAATGTGTGCGGTTCTTACAACAAATTATAAGGTGCCGCCATGTTGTTGCACCTTGATGGTACACCAAAATGGCCGCCAAATTATAAGGTTCTGCAAAAGCCAACACTTGCCAAGAATAGTGACGGAAATGTCATTGATTTACATAGATATTCACTTATCTTCCCTTCTTTTGCAATAGAAGGTGGAAACATAAAAATATTAAACTAAATTTAACTCTTAAAATTACGTGACAGGAGTTGCGCATGAAATTGCGAGGTCATAATTTGGAGGTTAGCATTTTGATGACGTCAAATGCAAACCACCTATTTTAAGGGAATTCATTCTTATGGTGAAACTAACACTAAGCGGTCAGATTAACGTTGACCCCCACGAAACATTCAAAACTTGCGGGCAAGAGCCGGGATGACTTCCCACCTCAATGAATGGACTGATGTAGGGCTGATATGCAATGCAAGCAGAAACAAAAACAAACACACAGGGTTCGTACGCTTTTTTGGACTAAAAATTCAAGGACTTTTCAAGGACATTCAAGGACATATTTTCCATTTTTCAAGGTTTCCGGGCACTGCAAAATCAAAGGATTAATCGTTTTATTAGTATGATTAATCGTTTTTATTTTTTCTTTTACTATTACGTGTTACTTCGTTTCTGCCAGTAGCATATATTTTCATATAAGGTACTCTAGAATCTAAGTTCAATGAAATTAGCTACAAATTTCAAAGACTTTTTAGCGCTGACTGCAATTTTGAAGACTTTCAAGGCCTTGAATTATTATTTTGAGATTCAAGGACTTTCAAGGCGCGTGCGAACCCTGGACACACAAACAAAAAAAAAGAAACAGGTATTTTGCTTGAGCCTGGTTCACTTATTACCGCACACGATCAAATGCGACTGTATTTGAACTGCTGTGTGATTGTGTGCAATCGTGATCAGTTAGAGAAGTGAAAATAATAGACATGCTAATAATTTTCTTTCTTATGATAATTATTTACACTTCTCTAACTTTGCCAGGTCAACCTTCGCCTAGGTTTCATGTAGTGGCTTGGTTACCTTTCAGGAACTGTGAAATGGTCTATTGACGACTCTTTTACGAATGGTTGATTCAAAATAACAACTGACCTGTTTGCCCATGGGCTCAGGGTTGGTAATAGTCGTACTGAAATATCCATCCCACTCTAGTCGGCCATATAGACCTGCCCAATGATTGTGTCTGTTTCCTGTGTGTGGAAGGCACCATGGAATAAGTGTGTTCATCTGCCGATCCATTGGATCACAAGGTCTCCCTTCTACGCATGAGCAAACACCACGCAAGCTGCCGTTTGAGCTCTTGCCATTCCTCTTGTCGTGATATGTGTATTTGCTGTAGAGAAATCAAACATCACGAGATTGAACGAAAGACGATTTCCTTAAGGAACCCACAAACACAATCACAGCCACAGTCACAGCAACAGCGACAATCACAACCAGTCAGTCACAGCCACAACCAGTCAATTACAGCCACAATCAGTCAGACACAGCCACAACCAGTCAGTCACAGCCACAACCAGTCAGTCACAGCCACAACCAGTCAGTCACAGCCACAACCAGTCAGTCACAGCCACAAATAGTCTGTCACAGCCACAACCAATCAGTCAAAGCCACAACCAATCAGTCACATCCACAACCAGTCAGTCACAGCCACAACCAATCAGTCACAGCCACAACCAGTCAGTTACAGACACAACCAGTCAGTCACAGCCATAACCAGTCAGTCACAGCCACAACCAGTCAGTTACGGCCGCAACCAGTCAGTCACAGCCACAACCAGTCAGTCACATCCACAACCAATCAGTCACAGCCACAATCAGTCAGTTACATCCACAACCAGTCAGTCACAGCCACAACCAGTCAGTTACAGCCACAACATTAAAACGACCACAAACAAAAAGAGTAGTTTGGAATGCAAATATCTAAATTCTTGCTACTTACAGTAGACGGGTACAGGATCCGTCTTGTAGAGTTACAGCGATATTGGGGAGATCTCTCCAGTCCGAACCTGGTTCTGTTGGGATATACTTCATGCGGGCCTCAACCAATGGATTCATCTTTTTACAAATATGGTCCCTCAGAACTGGTTGAACCTGATTGCCGCGTATCTGAATTTTGGAAAAACGTATTTGTATTATCCTCCTACTCTACGGCGAGCTTGCGACTGATACAAGACCTACTTGTAGGCCAGAACTTCGCTACAAAGATGTTCTTAAACGAGATCTAAAGGAGTACGATGTAGGGGTCTCCTGGGAAACAATCGCCGCTGGTGGCGTCAAATGGCGCGCATCAATCAAAGGTGAAGTCAAGATAAGCAAATCAAAGAGAGAACTAATCTAGGAATAAAAGAGAGCGAGAATACGACAGTGGGGACAAACACAAGCCCCAGCAGGACAAGACATTGCCTTCAAGTGTCCGAACTGCAGCCGTGCGTGCAAGTCGAGGATCGGACTGTTTAGCCACACACGGTGCTGCAATCGAAATCTCCATAAAGACGACACATAATCCATTGTCTTCCGAGACAGGCGGAAAAGGCCAAAGAAGAAGATTTGTATTATCTTCCTTAGCCTAAACGATTTTGTAGAAGAAAAACAAAGCTTTCAATAACACTTTTTTCACTTTTGTTGATCGAAGGCTAATTTCTACTAGTTTATAATACGATGGGCAGAACATAAATACTGCAGTAAAATGACTATTTTTAGAAACATCATTCTCAAACTCATTAATAATTCATGTATTGATTAGCCAACCACAAATCACCACTGTGTTCAGGTGGATGAGTTTAGAAACCAAATAAAACACCAGTTCTAAAATCACATGTGTTTCAACTGTTCTCAAACACATGCATGTGTAAAATGTTTCTTAATCTGCATATTTATGAACCAAAAACTCACTATAATCAGTTGTTGCAAAAAGTAAGAAAGGCTAACAAGTACGTGTCTGATAGCCGTGACAAACAAAGACAACAAATTATAACCTAGCAATTAGCTGATTAGCCTTCTGACCACCAGCTCAGCAACAAGGGCGTAGTGTTAAGCGGATGAGAGTTGCTGACTCCCCCTGGAAGGGACACTAATCCATCGCAGGTTAGCCCTTAAGCAAAGCTGGTACTCATTTTACCGACCTTGGGAGGATGGAAAGCTGAGTCAAAAAAGAAGATCACACACATATTCAACACTCGGCAGAGCTGAGGTTTGAACCTGGGACCTTGTGGTTAGAAGGCAGAGGTCTTACCACTGCGCCAACCACACGACTTTCCCGGCCTGGAAAATTAAATTCTAAAATTCTGTGACTATACAGGTTTTCCATGACCCGTTCAAACCTTTTTATAAGAATGACAACTTTATAAGAACAACGAGGCTCAAATTTGCCAAGAACAAGCTCAGGCTGAGGGTTGATAACTTGGAACGTTTTTGTGGTAGAAAATTGATTTAAACTAAAAAGATTCACTGTAAAGACTGCTCAACAAACAATAACGGTAGTTCGTCTCTAAATTCAGCCGTACAATACATGTGTGGCGCTAGGCATTTCCTTTTCCAATACCTTGCCGCTCACAGAAAAAAGAACAAATTAAGAAGAAATTAAAGCTGAAATCGACAAAAAATTAAGAACAATGAGCCTCGGCAAAATTTACCGGTTCTTATAAAAAAAGCGTGCGTTACCTGTCTTTGGAAATGCGATATTGGTTCTCCTTTGTACGACGTCTTATCGTCTGAGGCTCCGTTACTTATCTCGGGTAGATCATTCATGGCATCCCTCACTGTTATGGTACGGTATGGAGCTGAGCTTGTTCTCTCGATGTTTGACATATACTAGTGGTGAGATGGGCAGGTCAGAATGTCTGCTTTGATGTTCATTTTGTAGTATATTCGTTATTAATGGAGACAATGAGGATGATGTAGAAGAACTAAGAAGTATAAATTGCAATTGTGTGCTCCGTTCTTTTCTGTAATTACCTGTATCTGTTCTTTATTTCAATAATAATAATAAAAATAATAATAATAATAATAATAATAATAATAATAATAATAATAATAATAACAATTATAATTACTATATGTTCTTTATAATAATAATTACTATGTTCTTTGATCATTCTATGTGGATTAGCTCACTGTAAGGGAGCACTGAGTTCATACACAAACTGAATGTTTTTGTTTTACTTTTCGGCTGAGTAAGGTGTATAATACAGGTTTGAAATGTTGAGATTGCTTTGTAAATTAAACTGTATTTTTACACAAACCTTCTTATCATCTATCATGACCGTCAACTGGCAAGCGCGAGGAGAAAAGCAGTGTGTCGGTTCAGGGAAGAGTGGCAAAACTTCTCCTGGTGCTGCTGCCATGATAATCGCCCTAACAAGAGTAAAATTCCAGTCCAGCCTCGTTTTCAAATCCAAGATGGCGGAATTGAAAACAAGGCTGGACAGGCGTAACAGAGAAAAGATGAAGTCAGGTGGAATTGGGAGTCTTCTTGGTCAAAATCCTTGAAATATCTACAAAAAATTGGTCTTGATTTCGCTGAATGGGCAAACGAGAAAGCTCAATTTTCGCGGAAGGTTTGGTTTACCCACCAAGCCTCGTTTTCAATCCAAGATGGCAGAAGTGTGGCAAAGGTCTATGGAGCTATGTAGAACAGTTTCTATAACAACTACAGTCTGTGAAATCTGTTTTTATTTTTAGCCTTTCTGCGTTTTTGAAAAAGTATTCTGCTCTTGCATTATGTTTTATCCAGTGAAAATTCGTCATTTTCTTTCGAATGTGGTCTTGACAACAAAGAAAAGTAAATTGTCATTGTGCAACACAAAGGAGATCTATATGTATCCTACAAAAGGTTGTTTAGAGCAGTGTATAAACTATACTATAGTTTATAAACTATACTGTATATACTATATATTATATTTAACATTTATTCCACGAATGCGCATTGGATATGTGGTGATTGATAGCCGACGAGGCGCGAAGCGCCGAATTGGCTATTTTCACCTCATATCCAACAAGACGTGAGTGGAATAATTGTTTTATTAAATACAAACCACAAGAGATCTGAGTCAAAATGATTTCTTTAAACTTTTACTCCAGGGAAATTGTCATTTATACCAGAATCTACACTCGAGTGATTTGGCGGGCTTTTCGACCCACGAAGCGACAAACGTCAAAATTTTCGCGCCTTTCAAACAAGTTTGAAGTTTGGGTTTCTTGTGATTTGTGTACAACCGCAGCACTTTGCTACGTTTTAGTTTGGTTTTTCTGTTTGATTTTTTGAAATGGAAGTCAAGCCTTTGCTGGATTTACTGAATACCGGATTTACAATTATTAGAAATGGTTTGTTTTGCGGCGATGAACACAGGAAGCAAAAAGTTGCAGGATCGATTTCCGGTTTTCATTGACAAAATGGCGATGTTTGTTTAATCGAGCGACCTGACTGTCTTGTCGACGCGTGAAAACACTTCATTTTATACTGGTTGAGTTCTTTTAATTCTTCATTGAATTATTGAGCTTTCTTCCCGAGGGACTGCCAAGTAATTCTACAACAAGGTTGGATGATAAATTTTCTTTTACGGTTCAAGTTTCAGCTTTGACAAATTTCTTTGAATGTTTCGCTATTTGCTGCTAAAAATAATTCCGTTCGCATTATTAGCTTTAAAACAATTCCGTTCAATTTATTGTAATGCTTTTGGTTAATCTAGTTCAGGAAACTTTAAACAGGTTTATTTTAGGGCTGAAAAGCTCTAGCTATCTTGTATTTTCTGGCATGAATCGTTCTAAAAACTTGCAAACGCTGCTTACCATATTTGCAGATTATGGTATATTGGCTCATATACCATAATGGCTAAGCCAATAAAAAGTCTTGAATTGCATTATCCAATGATCCAGTTTTTAATAATATAAAATATACCTTGGCTCCTGGCAGAGTTCTTGTTACGTCCAAGCTGATGGTAGTGAGGGAAGTTGTTAAAGTAGCCGTAAAAATGGAAATGATGCATATCCCAAGGAGAATCCATAAAACAGCAAACACGCGACCCAGCAGGGATTGAGGTGCTCTGTCACCATATCTGAAATTACAATAACCGCCAACGATAAAACACGCAGTTTTGAAACATACATCTTGTTAATTAAATACTCATAGCAAGCAAAACGTCTGCAAAGACGCTCGCTGTCCGCACGAAGATGCTTTCGCACGTAAAAAGTTTAAATTTTTGATCGTTTACATGTCCCGTACACATGGGAACAATTTGTAAACGTCCATTTTCATAACGGCTTTTAAACTCAGAGACTATTTTTGTAAACGCTTTATAAACGCGTCTTCGTGTGACAGTCGAGAACTAATGAAGGGAAGTGGAATAAATTTGGTAATAACCGTATTGCATGTGAGGTCGCCCTTTGATTCTTAAGGTGAAACTGTTTAATATTCAGCGCATCATATTAACAGTGATTCAAATTGACTGTTTTGTTTTGAAATTGTTTAATTTTGTGCACTTCAAGCTTCAACGGAACAGTAAACGTGCTTCGTCGTATAATGTCTGACAGAGGAATGGGATGACAGGATGGAAAGCAGCCTATATCATTACTAACAGTCATGGTGCCCTAGGTACTGGAGTAATTTGGGGCAATTGTTGAAAAAACGTGCCTAGTTGGTGGGGCAATTACATAAATGCTTTTATCATGTAACACAGAACCTTTTAAATATTTTAACATCTGAAAGTACTTACCCGACCGTAGTCATGGAAACAAAAGCCCACCAGAAACCTTCCCATGTTCCTTTGAAGAATGTCCGTGGGAAATGGTCCGGATTTGTTCGCGTGTCCTGGGTAAATTTGGAATATTTGTCATTGCTGACGTGTCAGTCAGTTAAAATGATTATTGTACTCGAAAGAACCGTTATTAAAATTGCCCATGGAAAGCAACGTAGTTCAAGTGAGGTGTTCAAAGCGCGCCAACTCCGGGCATAGTTAGTAAAGTCGATTGGTTATGAAACTTGATGATTTTCTTTGTTCTATGTTTTTCTCCTCCTCTTTCCTATTGAAATAAGACGTTGACAATGCACAGATAACCAAAGGCTTTGAGCTGTAAATAAGCAAACGACCAATAGGCTAACACACCTAGGACAGGAGAATATCTTAAACCGTGACCCTGAACCGAACATGAAACCAAGTAGCATTGTGATTACTAAGTCTCATAACCAATCCACACTACTAGCTTTGTTCCGAGTACGCGACGTCTACCAGCCCGTCACATGCTGCTATAAATAACCTACATGGACAAGCCTTGCTAAGAGTTTCAGTTGCGATTATAATGAAGAATAAAAGCATTTACTAATAACAACGATAAGGGGTTTAATCCAAGTGCCATAGTCGAAGTATGTTTTTAGTGGGGAATGGGTTGAGCTAATTAACCATTTTAAAAACGAGCAGAGGACTGGGTACGAATATTTAAGATCGATTGAATTGAAAAATGAGGCCCACCATCTGAAAGAGCAGCCAAAGATTAGCAAGTTTACCTTACCAAATCCGAGTCATTGGTTTAAACGCAAAAACATGGAACACTCTAGAAAAATGCTAAAATAAGAGAGCTTTGTATGGATTGGAACGACAAGCGTCGCTCGTTATTTTAAGTATTCGTACCCAGTTCCCTGCTCGTTTTGATAATAGCTAAATTTTGAAACTTGTGGATACAGAAAATTTATTCTTGTGTTTTCAAAGCTATTTCAAAGTATTTGCTAAGTTAGGATTTTTTACTAAAAAATAGATTTCAGTTTCATAGAATATCAACGAAACAAGCAAACCCACTTACTTTATCGACCTCAGAAATTGCCTTCTCGCTTTTCCGTCTCTGACAGCGAAAATGGCGACAAGCCCACGTGTTTTTCTTCCCAATAATTTTAAACTTCTTTTGTTTTAGTTTGCTTATAAAAATTGCTTAAGACGGAGTACTGACTGAGGGAGGGGGTAAAGGGCTGACCATTGGCTCCCAATAGAACCATTTATAGGAACTAACGTAACTACAGAAATAGAAATTGCCTTAACCTTTGCTTATGAAGATATTAGTATTTTGATTTTCAAAACCTAGCGTGCGCCAGATGATACTTAAGGTAGACATTATGCATATTAACTATCTCACCATCGCCCAGATGAGAATTCCAGCTAATATTGCCAGCAAGAACATGACAATCAGCACCGGCCACGCCTCAAACACCACCCCCAACAGTTTCATTGGAAGGCTTTTCCGCTCTCCTTTGGGCGCAACGAACGCAATTCCTGTGGATGGCAACAAACCTGCAACGACAGACAACAACATGAATATTAGCGGTTACTTGCTTTTCTTCTTATATAAGCTATCTGGAATCTACATTCCAACTTAATAAAACTAATAGTCAACACGATGAATTCCAGAATCTGTGTATGTTGCTCAAAGATGCCTCTTCACTTGGTTAAATTCGGAATCTAGACAAGATAATCCAGGATCCATTTGAGAGAATCCGGAATCTAATCAAAGGAATCCAGTTAAAAAAATCTAAATTCCAGTCATTTGTCAAGGGAGTGTAAATTCCGGTCGATAGAATCTGGAATCAAATCAAGGAAATCTGGAAATCATTCAAGGGATCTGGAATTCAGTCAAGGGAAAATAATTTCCAGTCAAGGAAATCTGTAATCTAATCGAGGGAGTTTGGGATGCTGCAGTTAAAGAAATCAAGAGATCTAAACTCAAGAGTATGGGATACTCATTCCATTAAACCTTGAATTTCCCAACTTCGAGAGATGACATTACTACAACCCCATGCTCCTTCTGTCCTTACTTAAGTGAGTGGAGTGGAGTGGTTAGGAAAATTAGCAAACTACAAAGAAGATTACAATGCTTCATTGTTTCATGCTGTGTGCACGGTCGGTCATAGCTTAATATGATCTTTTGTTCTAGGTGTGATGCTTTGTTAGTCTACTGGCCGTTTGCTCATTTACATCTCAAATGTACGGTCAACGTCATATTTCAATAGGGAAAAGAAAAACAGAAGCAAAGAAAGTCATCAAGTTTCCCAACCAGTCGACTCTAATAACTTTGGTTTGGGGAATATTTCATTTGTTTATTGATAGCTAAAGTAAAAATTTGAGTATGTTTAAAGTTGAGTTTCAAGAAAAACTGGTCACTCGATCTACATCGTACAAACTGAGAAGACAACTAAAACCTAGTTTAGGGAACATCTGAACAATTTCAGTTCTACCTAATGATTTATTTATTAATTTTAAAATTAAGCGATATCATGTCTGTCTGACGACATTTCGACGCCGGCTAATTAACGTCATTTTCAAGTCTTGTTCGAGAAGCGAAACGAAGAGTTATGTAGGTGTGCTGAATACATACCTAGCTTGAACGTTCAATCAGATTCTGTTCATGCCACACTTTTCCAACCATTTTTGGTTGACTACGCGGTTAAACCTGCCCATCGATTTCAACCATTTCAACTTTCATTTGAGGTGGTTGAAATGGTTGTTCAACCAAACCAACCAAAAACGGTTTTTCCCAATAGAACACAAAAAAAACCCAACCATCCCAACCAACCAAAATTGGTTGATCCCAATAGAACACGCTCTTAATTTTATGGTTAAACTTTTGAACAAATATCGTCTTATCCGGATTTATTTATTCAGTAATTTATCAACTCACTCATTTTATCATTCAATCATTCTTTTAACAATAAGTCCATTGTTTGTTCATTAACTTTTGTTCATTTCATTAATTTTAATACCGTCAGAGCTTTTAGTCCTACCTATGACGTTCTGCTTTGTTCTGAGGTCATTTTGTGAGTCCACAATAACAGGGTACACAAAATGCGACTGCGATGTATCCAGAAGTGACATTTCCGATGCATTTATTGGAGAGTCGTGTAATATTTGCCAGCATGATGGAGCAAGGGTTCCACAACACTTTTTCACTCCAAACTTGAGAACCTCTGCGAGTTTGAGAAATTAAATGAGTTCCCACATAGACAAAATGAGCGCATTATTTATCCTCTGACTTTAACAGCTAAAGCAAGTATGATATACCACATACACTTTGAAACAGCACTTTGTAAGAAATCAGTGCATATAATGAATTGAATACTTTCATTCCTGTTGTGTAGACAATTCTTGTAATGACAAAAATCATATTATTACTATAGATTAACTTTAATGATTTAGCGGTAAAGTGCTGGCCTTGAAATACGGTCTAACTTTCTTATAACCGCTAACTGTTTCTCTGGCTCAAATATCTGAAAATGTTAGCATTATTCATCCAAGAGCCGCAACTTGTTTAGCGCAGTACTTTATGCCAAATTACACGCTTTTTTTATAAAAACAACTTTATAAGAACAACGAGACTCAAATTTGCCAAACGTTAGGAACAATTTAAGAACAAGCTCAGGCTGAGGCTTGATATCTAGGAAAGTTTTTGTGGTTGAAAATTGACTAAAACTTAGCGATACAGCATAAAACATTCACTGTAAAGACTGCTCCACAAACAATGAAGGTAGTTTACCACTAAATTCAGCCGTACCGCATTACATGAGTAATGCAAGGCGTTTCATTTTCCAATAACTTGTTTTTAATTTTGTTTTTTCTTCATTAAAAACCACTCGCACTCACAGAAATAACAATAAATTAAGTACAAAGTGAGGCTGAAATCGTCAAAAAATTAAGAACAATCAGCTGGTTCTAAAAAAAGCGTGTATTCAAATCAGGCAATTCAAGGCAGCGTTTACAGGTAGACAGCTATATTTCAATCCGGATAAAAATATTTGCGTTTACACGTAAACGATGACGGTTTCGTGCGTTTACATGTAAACGGTTAATCGACTTGAATACGCTCAGGGTAGCTAAAGAGCATGCGCATAATCGCTCTAGATTCTAAGGTTTTCCTTCCACTCTCCTTTACCGCTATACCGGTCCCTCTTTCCAAATACTGCAAGTTGAGATTGAGTATAGGTAAATTGAGCTCAGAACATGCAGCAAGAATTATAACTAAAGAAACCATATTTGTCGCCATGAGTACACGATTGTCCACTATGTTGGAATAGTACTCTTTTAAAGACTGGACACTAGTAGTGACGAAAGCGTTAACGAAAATATCCGGTATCGACCGTTTACACGTAAACGCATAGCCGGTGTTTTCGAAAATACTCACTTTGAAAAGCGTTTTCGAAAATAGCATGGTAAATCCATCGTTTTCGGCGTTTACGTGTAAACGCTTGGCTTAAACGGATAAAAAAAAATGTGCGTTTACGAAAATAGCCCGCTACGTGTAAACGCTGCCTTAATTTGTTAATTTTTTCATGTTCATAGAGAGAAATTAAAATTTGAAAACATGTATACACACTTGTTTTATAAGAACCAGTAAATCATTTTTGCCGAGGCTAATTGTTCTTAATTTTTTGGCGACTTCAGTCTCAATTTGTTCTTAAATTGTTCTTATTTCTGTGAGCAGTTTTTATTGAAGAAAAAACAAAATAAAACAAGGTGTTGGAAAATGAAACGCCTTGCGCCGGCAACACATGTATTGTACGGCTGAAGTTAGAGGCAAACAACCTTCATTATTTGATGAGCAATGCCTGAGCTCGTTCTAATTTAAGCCCCATTGTTCTTATAGTTATAAAGTTGTTCTTATAAAAAAAGCGTGTACGTAATTCATTCCTTTTCGAATAGTTTTCGCAAAAAAAAATTAATCCGTGTAATCCCACGCCATATATTTAATCCAGTTTTGGATTTCAGTGCCTAAGAAATGAATCCTGAGGTTTGCAGTACTTAATATATGCAAAATTTGTGGCCGGTTTGCGGGGGAGTAAAATGTTAAATATTTTGCCCAATTTCACATTCCAACCTTAGTTATGTTGAAGAATGGAGACAGCAGCTGCTTCAAGTATATTCTGTGGTCGAGTTTTTAAATGTAAGAAAGTTGTTTGATATTGACATTACTAAAAAGTCATTACACCTTCAATATGATGTTTGTATTTAAAAATGCAAATTATACAAAATAAGTTAAGTGAAGAATGAAGACGAACTATAAACATTGACATAGTTTTATTAGAGTTAATCGAACCTATAAAAGCACAATTTGAGTAAAGCTCGAAAGACACAAACATCTTAGTTCATTTATTCTTCATTTCTGAACGTGATAAAATATTTATCCTGATTTGTTGAATCCGAAATCGAATTGCAACTCGTAAGTCAACAAGAAAACAATAGATTCAAACTTCTGTCTATTCGTTCATTGTAATAAAATTGTCCTTTATAATCTATGGCAACAGCTTACAATTTTATTAGGACTCAATGATACAAATATGGGATAAACACAATACCTGGAAGAAGGCCTTTAACCGAACCATTTGCCATGAAAACATACGGTTCACGAGAGACCCACGTAACCTTCATACACGACGGACATTTAACTCTGCCGCTACAAGTTCTGTTCGCATCGCTAGCATCACAGACTTTCGCACTTGAACTCTCGTCCCACAAATTACAAAGGACGCCAAAGACAATCGATAGATGAACTAGCCTCATACTTCTTTATACTTCGTCTGCCTGAGTCTGCCGAAGTATTAAACAAGTTGTATAGCTGTTGCAGATTTGCTCTGCCTGGGGGAAATCGCTCAAGTGGTGCGTTCCTGATCACTTGGTGACGACAGATTGCGCAACAGTTCCGGTCACACAATCAATGCAAGTTGGAAGTAGAAAAACAAACTGACAAGATCAATTTGAGGTTTTTATCTGAGTGAAACGTAATGATTTGTAAGTGATTTGTAAAATACATAAGTAATTTGCCTAACTGTTGAAGCAGAAACTGGATGGGCAAACAAACAATAGAATTTTGTAGCATGTCAGAAATCAGGTGTTTTCTGGATTGCTGGTTCGTTCTCATGCAAATTAATTTTATTTTGTTTTTAAACAGGCATGGACTAGCTGAGACGGACCGTAACACTTCGATACAAATATTTGGTGAAAAACTTCGCGGCAAAAACTTTTGAAATAAAAAGTTTGCGACAAAACATTTTTAGGAAAAAAATTTGCTGCAAAAAATTGAGGTAGAAGCTTCGCGACAAAGTGATTTCAGATAAAAACTTACCGACAAAAGATTTTGATAAGAAATTATCGACGCCACGCAAAAAGCAAATGGGGGCAAATGAGATGTCGGAAGATAAAGTAAGTGTGAGATAAAATTTTAAATTTCCATTTAGATGATTTGTTATGTCAGTGTTATTTCCAACGAGTTTAAATCTCTGCATTCAAGACTTGTTTCATTAATTCATAACATATAAATAATCTTATTCTTCTCCAGATTCTGTAAGTGCCGGTTGAACCATCTCCACTTTTTTTATGTTTACAGGCAATGCATCATGAAAGTCCTTTTCGAACAAAAGTATGGAGATCATTAATTTCATTTTCTTAAGATAACCAAGTTTATTGACAATTATTATCCCGTTTCCTTTGTCACGTTTGGTTATAATAATGCTGTCATCTTTCCTTAAATCATTAAGGGTAGTTATAGGAAATATGTTTTAGTTGACTCTTCAGCCGGTCCTGGTTTTCTGTTGTTAATGTGGGTCCATGTTTACAAAGATTGCGGAAAAGAAGCTCAAAGGAAATTATCTTAAAAAATACAGACTAATAGAGTCGGGTAAAAAAATATTTTAAAAAAATTGGTGATCTAGTCTTCTGGTTTGCGTGCATAATGTTTACGATATGTCTTTATTTTAACGTATAGTGTTTTTCTTTATCTTGTATTTATTGCTTTGTAGCGTAAATACTGAGTTGAAACATAAAACAACTGGTTAATATGCATCAGTGTCCAGACTCCGCATGGGTTCAGTTGCCCCCACTCGTAAATTAGAAATTGAGATGAATTATGTACAGTATTGTTCAGTTATAAATTGTATAAATATACGTTTAATGCATGTGAAAGTACATATTATTGAACTTTTCCAGTATTGTTTTGTATCAGCATGTTATTTACCTATATTAATAACTGTTTCAATTTTGGGTCAGTCGGACCACTGTAAACACAAAGAAGTGGAACGAAGCTAAACTAAATATATATATATATATATACCGAGGTTTTGAATATGCTGACCGAGGCCGGTCGGATTTTAAAAATCTTCGGAAAATCTTCGGAAATCTTCTGCAGTGTTCGAAAATCTTCGAAAATTTTCGGAAGTGCTTCCGAATCGGTTTTTGATTAATTTTGTAAGTTTTAAAAATTTTCGGAAAATATTCGGAAATCTTCGGAAATCTTCGAAAAATTTCGGAAGTACTTTAAAATTTGTTTTTAAGTAGTTTTGCGAGTTTTGAAAATTTTCGTAAAAACAAAGGATATGTGACCGTGGTCAAAGATAGGAAAATCTTGCCCGCTCATGAATGTACTGAGAGCCAATCAGAACGCGCGACTTGTTACCGTGCCCGCTGAGAAAAAAATAAAGACGAATTATTCGTCTTAGACGAATTATTCGACTGGCCTGGATAAAAACGGGACGCACTTTAGTTCGTCTGTTTACTGTGCGTCTCGTATTTACACAGACGAATTATACGTCTAAGTCGAATAATTCGTCTGTTTAGTGTGTCGAAAAGACGCGCTAAACAAACGAACTAAAGTGGATCTGTTTAGTTCATCTGTTTAGTCCGTCTCCGTATTTATACAGACGAATAATTTGTCTAAGACAAATAATTCGTCTTTCTGAGTAAATACGGCCATTGGGGCGAAAGTGCGCAGCTTTATTTTCGAAAAGGCACTGCCAGAGCAAATTTTAGAAATTTTAGCGTTTTTAGGAGCATGAAATGGAATTTTCTTAATAAATTTGTCTTCTGATGAGTTACTTAACACATTTTAACAAAGTTTGGACTTAGGAGACGCAAGCAGCTACATATTATTCTTAACGCGGCATATTTATCTTAACAATGCATTATTGTTTATGTATGACTTTTATTCAGGTAATTTGCCACCAGTTTTCAAACACTTTTTCCCAAATATTAACATGATACATCAATATAATACCAGACTTGCTACCAAGAAAATTTACTACCTGCCAAAGATACGCACAAATTATGGCAAATTCAATATTCCGGCTTCATGGGTGTTAAAATGATTTTGAATGATATTCAGGATGACTATAAAACCAAATCTCGCTCTTGTTTCAAGGCCTTCATTGTTCATTTTCACTTCTCTTTAGATCATTACAAAAGCTAATTGATTTTTTCTATATTTACAATTTACGCAAACTTATAATACTCTCTCATTTGAATGATTCCTGGTTTTGACCTCCCCTTGCTTTTGTGTGTGAATGTGTGTGTGTTTTTATTCTCTTGTGCTGGATTTGTGCTTGTTTTTATTATATTGATGTATCCTGTATTATTATCCATATAAGTTCCCGCTTGACTCACCTAGCCTCTTAAGCTCTTATATTATTATTTTTTTAAATCTAAGCATTTTTACAAAGAAACGTACAGATGAGCAGCTTGTTATCATGCTATTGAAACATACATTTTCTTGCAAAAATTCCACAAAAACGTTTAGCTTTCAAAATATTCACCATTTTTGCCCATTTTAGGCCACTTTCATCGAATTTTTGCACTTTTACTATCACGCCATCCCCACTTCAGTTTTGTGTTTACAATCGTTTCCGAGCAGAAATAGAGGGTCGGTCGGTGAAGTAAACAAAAAAAAATCGGCTTTCAGTCTTTTACGTGCACAATATTTGCAATATCTCGTTTTATTTCAACGTACGGTGTTTTTCTTTATGACAAATTTATTGCTTTGCAGCGTAAATGCTGAGATAAAACATAAAACAACTGGTTGATCGCATTTGTCAGTGTCCGGATCGCATGGGTTCAGTTGCCGCACTCGTGAAATAGAATAGTATCAGCATGTTATTTACATACATTAATAACTGTTAATTGTTTTTTATTAATTGCAAATTTCAAAAATCTTGGGTCAGTCGGACGACTGTAAAGATAATGATAAATGGGAATGGCTTTACTGATGTGACAAATTTGATGACGATTTCCGTTTTCCGAAAAGGGAGTATTATCCAATGTGACACTGGCATGAAAAGGGTCTATTATGGCAAGCCAATAGTACTAGTAGCAATATTCAATAACTGAATAATATTTCAATTCAAAGAGTCTGTTTTAGTTCAATTCAACCCATAAATTTAAGTTCAATATACTTTTTTGATTCAACGTCCAATTTTGCATTCAACACTTTTTGCATTCAGTACGATTGCTTCGGTTCAATCATTTTTTTTAAAAAATTTTAAGAGCACATTTTGCGTTCAACACTTTTTAATTACGTTCAACGCGATTAATTTTCTTTCAATGATTTATTGTACAGCGTTGACCACTATTACCCAGTCCTTCATGATCTCCTGAGGTCAAGGAGGCTGGAACACAGTTTTGGGAGGCCATTTTGGTTTG
>JAOCPT020306544.1:0-13527 GCA_026546935.2 Palythoa grandiflora | reverse complement strand
TGGCGCAATGGATGACCTTAGGGTGTAAGCACTAACACTATGCAATTGTAGTTTAAGATAATCAGGAAACGTATGGTGGTTCTGAGGCAGCAACCTCACGTAATAAAGACAAACCATGTGTCCTATTTCCTTAGCTTCCACAAAAGTCGTCTCTATGTAAACTAAATTGATATAGTATCTTTTTCCCTTCAGCAAACGTCGCATGAAGAAGAAATTGTCAAACTACAATCGGATCTTGAGAGCGCCAACAAAAACTACCGGAACCTCAAAATGCAACTATCAGCTTTCACGCGCCGCGTGAAGAGAAGGGACTACCAAACGAGAGCAGTTCTGTTGGCAGAAGTTATGTCTATGCAGCTCTACTGTGCGGTCAAAAGTCTGATAAACAACGTTCAACATTCAAAGCAAGAACTCGACGTGACTAGTAATGAAGCGATCGAAAGAGAACTTCTACCAAGCACTATTAAAGTTATGGAAAACTCTGAGATGGTACTTCAGCTACTGAAGGAATACATCAGTCTTGGAAATTCATCGGTTGAAACCTTTATGAGTTCGAGCCCCTGCAGCGAAAACTCTGCCCCAACAAAGGAAGAATTTACGGAAGCCAGACATAATGGGTTACATGCTCTTATCCCGAATGGATCAGTGATTGCTGAAACGGGAGTAGAAAGTAACCTCGTATATTTTGATGAATCAGTCCTGTACATCGCAAACAAAACTGATGATGACAAAGTTGTGGAGTCTAGCAGCTGTACGCCAGCAACAATTGATACCACAGAAAATTTGAAAATTAGCGAGAATGCGGCTAGTAGAGCAAGACTCAAGCTGATGAAGAATTTGCTTGAAATGAAAAGAGACCTGGATGAAAAAAGCTTTAGTTTCTTGAGCCAAGTGTTCCGTCCTCCAGATAAGAAATCGCAGGACAGCGAAAGTCAAATGAGTGACGTCTACAAATTGTTGAGAGAGATGGTTGAGAAACGTCAGGAACATGCCAGTAAGATATATCGTTTATTTCTCATATAATTCTATATCTCTTCTCTCTTATTTCTTAACTCCCTTGGAGTTCTGGCCGCTAGTTCTGCTTCTTTCCCCATCGCACACTCCATCACACAACCTTCTATCCTAAATGTCTTTTACCAAGACTCTAGGTCTATCTATTCCCTATCAATATAGTTGAACCTAGTTTCCTTCTTAACCCTTTGAGCCCCAAGTACGACAAATGATGTGTTGGTAAATTCTCCCAACTGAGCTTCATGCTTTCTATTTAAGTAGTTTGGGAGAATTTGGCTTTTCAACTTTAACTTATTTCATTTCATCAATTCCTTACTTCTTATTACCAGTTATATTGTTTTGTTTGACTTATGTAAGGAGAAGTTAGATGTTGATAAATTGCCTGGAGCTGAAAGGGTTAATATACGTACAAATATTTGGATTACAACTTGCTCACTTATTCTCTTTGATTCAGTTACCTTTTAAAATCCTTCATTCGAGAATTTGGTTACAATGGAGATCAATCATCGTTGGTTGGTTAAAAACATCATCTTGTATAAAACAGCATGTCGAATGGGTAACAAAAGTTTTTGGCCCGTGCTCTATATACATAGATACATACAATATTTACCTTGAATTTTAGAGTAGCTTACAAGATAGCTCGCATCTTCGAAAATAAACTTCGCTCTTAAACTTAATCAAAATTTTCAAATAGCAGTCTTGACAAAAGAAGATCGTGTTCTCGCAAATATAAGCAAGCTACGTTAAAAAAAGAAAAACTATAAAGAAGCTTTCATTTTAGAAATATTGATAAATTCGAAAACTCAGTAAATATCTGAACATAATCAATTGATATGAAGACTGCTTTGTATTCCTAAATGCTGCAATTAAAAACTGAGTTCGAGAAAGCCGACTAACTGCGAAGGATACTAATATTTCTATTTTGCAACAAAGCTCACTATTAAATCGCTCTTTTATGTCAATTTTAAAAATTCAAATGCAATAAATATTTAAATTTGCGCACTATCTGTACTGTTTATTAGTTACCGGTCTATTATTTCACAGCCACACGGAATAGAAAAAAACTGCTAAGGTCCTGAGTACCGTTACTTCCAAATAACAATTATTATCTAACTACTTTCCAGATGACGAAGCTGACGTCTCGCCATCTGGAGTTGATGATTACCTCTCGAGTTTGCAAATGAAGGAAAATTGTTTGGGTCATGTCCTTCTTGACAAAGCGTTGCAGTGTTCGATGATGGTCCTTGAACATTACCAATTGAATAAAACCAATGCAGCTCTTTCTAAGCAGATAGCTCAACTTAAAGACGAAGTTAACAACATGAGCGCACAGAATAGAACATTACAACAAGCTACGTCCTCAGCTAACAATGACCTAGAGCAGTGTAATCGTAAACTCAAGGAAAATATAACCAGAAAAGAAGAGTTAGCAGATGGGATAAACTCGATGTTCCACATTCTAAAAACATCAAACTCTAAATCTGGGGAGTGTCTCAGCTCTTCGAGAGACAAGGCCAGCTTAGAATGCCTTCGTACAGGTATTAAAACACTTATAGAGGAAAAGAGTGTATTAGAGAAAGAGAGATCAGACTTTTCAAATCAAAACGAGAGACTTGAAAACGAGGTAGTTGTTGTTAAGAAGAAAGTGGAATTACTGAGAGGGGAAAATTGTTCACTTCATCAAGAGTTGGATTCGACTAGTTTCAAGCTAGAAGAGGCTACATCAAACCAAAAACGTTTAGAAAGTTGTATATCAGAAGTGTTCCAGCTAGTTACCAAAAATTCGGTCTCTGAGGACGTCAAAGAATTAGCAAATGATATGGTCATCAATGGCAAGCTTAACTCAAGAGTTTCTTGTGTTTTGAAGGAAAAGGTGGCTTTAGAAAATGACCATAATGCCCTCTTAAAGGACAACGAGACACTGAAAGATGAAATTGTTTCGCTAAAAAATCAAATAAATGAAGTAGAACAATTAAAAACAAACTTAGACACTGAACTAATCGCAACAAAGGCCAGACTTGAAGACGCTCTAACAACGAACGAACAAAACCAAGTTGATATCAGTGCCATATTCGAGTTGTTAACTTCAAACGACAAAGAAAGTGGAACAGAAATCGAATCTCCAAACAGTTCTGTACTAAAAGAAGACCTAGGTTGCAAGGGCAAAAAGTTGTTTGCTGCTGTCAATTCTTTGGTTGAAACAAAAACAGACCTTGAGACCAAACTCGAGACAAGCAATGATCACCTACAGGAAACCATCGCCATGAAGGAACAGCTGGAGAATGATATGTCATCCATTTTTCAGTTGTTCAACATGTCGGAAGAAGACGCCTCTGATGTTGATACTCAACCGTTGAGCACAGAGGAAGGATACGAGCTCAGCCTTGAAGTCTCCTCCATTATTGAGACCAACCAGAAGCTCAAAGAAGAACTTTGTGGAGCTCAGACGGAGAGGGAAGGTCTAGAGAAACAATTATTAATAGCTAAGGTAAGCAGAGATGATATCAGTTAAATGTCTTTCTGGAAAAGTTCCATGCTTTTAGCCAGAGGAACTTGATCCTGACCGGTAACTGGAAGGCGCAAACATTTCGATGGGTCAGATTGCATAACCACCAGCTTATTATAAGGTTTTCGCTCCTTAAACTCTCAAAGAGGAGGGCCGTTTGTTTCTTTGGAAAAACTAAAAGATCTTGTGGTGTATTATGTCTTTCTTAGCGCTCTTCACTACGTGACACTTTCGTTTTGTTTTTAAGGGTAAACTAAAACAAATCTGACTGCATATATTTTGTGAGAACCTCAGAAAAAGGAGTTTTTTCTGGCCACACACTTGTTGTTAGTTGCTAATAATACCAATAGCCAAGAACCGGGATACGTTATTATGGGTTTGAAATCCGACTTCTGCAGTTTTCTTCTCGCCATGACTATTTCATCAAACACATAACCAACTAATAATTTTAGCAGAATAATAAATGAAGGGTTCGCACAATTACGATTTTTTTAGTCTTTATATTTTTTTCTGATAACTGACAACACGCTTTCAACTTTCATTGCTCAATTCTAGTGTTTATAGCGGTGCTCGGTTGGTAAGTGATCTCTTCTTATATTAACAAACGTTTCTTTTTCAAAATAACAACGTAGTCGAATTAGCATAAAACTGTAAATGGTTTTAAACTCAGAAGTAACAGTAGATCGTGTTGTGAAAGGGTTGGAGTAATTCTGAGAAAGAATGTTCTCGGTAGTAGTCTTGACGTTTCGACAACCTGTGCAGAAGTCATCATCACAGTCAAGTTGACTATGATGATGAGTTCAGCACAGAATTTCGAAACGTCAGTCACTGCTGCTGACAACAGTCCTTCTCAAGAGTCCACTAACCAGTACGATCTCACAACACGCTTTAGAGTTAACATAAGAATCAAACCGATTGACAGAAACAATGAAGCAACTGCCTAAATGAAACAGACCAATATTAACGTCTTACTTAATTCGGCTATACAAAGTGCATCATCACAACAAAGCACAACCGAGCAGAAACCAGATTTCTAACGGCGTTATTCAGCGCAAATACTTGCGACAATAAACAAACACTGTCACGACAATATATTATTATTGAAAGACACAAGATGATGGCGATACAATATTACATGCCTTCTACGAAGACAATAACTCAAGTTCACAGACCCGACATCTCAAAAACGATTTGAAAAACAACATAAAAACTGATAAGTATGTTTTCTTTCCAGAAATTGGAAAAAAACCTCGGCTGAACGCCAAGGCGGAAAAAGATGCGAGCAGCCTTCAGATTCTTGCGCTGCGAAGCCAAGCACCGCCAACAGCCGCGCAGAGAAAAATCACTTCGGAAACTGGAACATAGCTGCCAAAATATTTATGGTTCTTAAGACTTTAAAGTCCGCTTTGCTGAAATGACCACTTACTGCGATGACTCCAGACTTCCTTTTTACCTAAATCATCTTTAATGGCTTCTGAATGATTCTGAAAGATGACATATATACCACGTTTGTACGCTCATTGCGAAGTAGGAATCGCTTAGTATAATTGACAAGTACCGAAAGAACTATCAAATTACGAAGCTGGAACTTTATAATTTCTTTTAGTTTTGATTTGCCAATCAATGCCTTACTTTTTTTATAGCTTTTGTTTCATTCTGGAGTGAAACGGGAAGAATTGATGACTTTCGAAGTTCAGTGACAATTATTTTTTACATGGGGTAAAAAAAATGATTAAGCTATTTTGAGTAATTAACGAATAGTAGAACAATTGAATACAAAACAATAAATGCTTCAGTGATGCTCCTAGATATATACTATCAAATAAGAAGGCAATATGAGCATTTACTATTTTAGATATGAAAGGATTCCACTGTTATTGAAAATTGCGACGGTTACCAATATTTGTCAGAACTAATCGTTTTCAATTCATAATTATCTGAAAATAAAGGTATCAAAAAATTTTCGTTTTTCAGTTTTCAATTCTAATGAGAAAGGAGAAAACTCTGTGACTGTCGAGAGTGTGGATTGCACAGAGTTAATCTTATTAGTAAAGTAACTCAGTAAAATATAAGGTAAGCTCTTTTATCAAAAACTAAAGTCAAAATTTTTCAAGAATCAGAGAACATCTCTTCTCAACTAGAAATCTTCATTCTAAAATTATTTGACGTACACATTAGATAAAGTTTTAAAGTCAGGAAAAAATGGGAAACATGCATGCACGACTAGATATGAATTAATTATGCAATTTAACTATTTAGTTATTATAGCCTTGGTTATAATAGGCAATAAATTATTTGACTTTTTTTAGCTTTTTGTTATAAGTGTCTGTACTTTTTTGTTTCTCCTTTTGTATTAGTTTCTGTTGTGACTACAATTTGACAGAAGTGCATTCTTTGTTTGCAGAACGAGGTTCAGATTCTAAAGTCAAAAACCAAAGCCCAGTCACGACTCTCTTCACGTGCCAGTAGTCAGGAGAGTCTCCCCTCTACCATGAAAGACCTCATAGATGGTAGATTACAGATCCAGGAACAGTGTCACTCGTTGATAGAGAACCGTAAACTTCTCGAAGGATCATTTTCTGATCTTCACGAGGAAATTTGCAAGTTAGAGGGAAAATGTGTCGGATCAGACAATGAGCAATATCACGAGTCAGAAAACATAGCTCCGACTTTGGAAAATCTGACGAAGCCTGCAAGCATGGAATTGTTGCAAGCAGTCACAGAAAATTCTCAGCTGAAGGATGAGATCAAACAATTAAAATCTCAACTCAATATTTTTTGTGCAACAGTGGCAAATAAGGAATCGTCTCCTCAGGACTTGGCTAATATATCTGGACATGTTGTGAATTCAATATCAGCAAAAAACAACAAACATTTTAGTGCTCAAGATCAAACCAACTCTTTCGACAATAATTATGATGGCACCATTATACAGCAAGCGCTCAGTTTCGGTAATGTGGCTACCCAAGCTGATATTGCTACAGATTCTGAAGTTCATCTTGAAGAACAACGAAGGATCAAGAAATCTCTTTTGTCACAACAGGAAAAAAATGAAAACCAGCAAGAGCTGTTAAAAAGGAAAGAAAAAGAGCTCGAAGGCATTCGTTGTGAGAATTTACAATATCGCGAAGAATTGAGTAGACTTGAAATAACTGTTAAATCCGCGCAGAAGGAAAATGACGATGTGAAAAATTCGTTGGAAGAAAAAATAAAGCAATTAGAAATAATTTCTGCTCAGAAAAGCGCTGCTGAACGAGAAAACAAAACTTTACTTGAAGCAAAAATTCTTTTAGAAGAGCAACACGGTAAAAAACTAAAACAGCTAGAACAAATTTACCTAAAACTGAAGGAAGAAAATCAACAGACCAAGCGCCTTTTGGGAGAAAGGACACAACAGCTAAGTCAAACTTATGCTCGACAAAAGGTGTTAGAACAAGAAAATGCGGCTTTACTTCAAGCAAAAAAACAATCTAATGTCAAACATCAAGAGGAACTAAAAAAACTCGAAGGAGCTCTTTCAACTTTGAAAACTGAGGAGAAAAAAACTAAATATCTCTTAGAAGAAAGCAAAAAGCAGAAGGAAGAAATAGTAGCACAACAAAGGAAAGCAGAACAACAGATTAGAAATTTGCTGGAAATGAAATCCGTATCAGATCGGAAACATTCTGAAGAACTGAATAAATTTAGACATGCTTTTCTAACAATGAAGGAAGAAAATGAAAAGACTAAAAATTTGTTAGACAAAAACACAAAGCAAATGGAACAAGTATACAATCATAAAAAAGAAATGGAAAGAGAAAAACAAGCATTTTTGAAAGCAAAAACTCTTTCAGATGCACAACAATCTGAAGAAATAACTAAACTTAAAGGAGCTCTTTCGACGTCAAATGCAAAACTGCAAGAGACTAAAAGGGCCTTACAAGAAAACAGAAAAAGAATAGAAGAGATCCTCTCTGAGAAAAAAGAAGTGGAAACTGAAAATAAATCCTTATTGGAAGCGAGGTCTGCTGATGTAAAACATTCAACTAAAGTACAAGATCTTGAAAGCATCATTTTATCACTCAAAACTAAACTTGAATCAAACAAAAAATTTGAAGATGACAGGGAAGCAGAACTAAAACGTATTCATAATGAAAAGGGGAAACTAGAATATGAAAACAAAGTTTTAGGTAAAGCCGTAGGATGCAAGCAAGAATTGATTATTAAACATGAAAAAGAACTTTTGAAATTAAAGGAAAGAATGGAAGGAAACAAACGACTTGAAAAGGAGTTGAACGCTTTAGAGGAAGAGAAGGAAAAACTTCAACAGATATCAATTATTAAACAAAAAGAATTAGAAAGCGTTCGCAATCAGATGTTAGAAACAGAACGTGAAAATAAATCTTTATTGGAGTTCAAATTCTCTACGCAGCAGCAACTAAATGTAATGAAAAATGCATTTGAAAAGGAGTTGTTGGAGGTTCATGAGCAACACGAAAAATGCAAGCGCTTAGCTGAAGAAAGGGAAAAGGAGTTGTTACACTTGAGTGATAAACTTAACTCGATCGATAACTTTGTGCGTGGAATAGAAGCAGAACTGTCATCGACGAAAGAAGAAAAGGAAAGCTATGAAATAATGCTATGGTCAAAAGACCGTGAATTTGAAGATTTAAAAACCAACTTGGCATCTTCAAAAGAACAACTTTACAAACTTTCCGAGGAGCTTACCACCGTCACTGAAGAATCCAATTGTTTGAAAAATGAACTGCGTGTGAGCGAAAGCCAACGATCGTTATTGCAAGATCAACTCAAGTGCCTTATCAATTTGCCTAAATTAAAAAAAGGAGGAACCGAAAAGGAACCTCTTGATCACGGTACAGAAAGAAAAAACGAAAACGAACGTAGAAAGGCCAACTCACTTCGTTTGGAAAATGATAACGCCAAGCTAAGAGAAGATTTGACCCTTGCCAAGAAAACTTTATTGAAACTAAAGGAGGACATCACAATTTCTAATATGCAGACCAGGAACCTTGGTTCGCAGTTGTCCTCATTACGTGAAAACAGCAACCAATTGGAAGCTGAACTATCTACAATGAGGAAACAAAAATCCCCAAGGTCAATGTCCCCATCTACATCTGACGAGACATTGAGATTAGAAATGGATCTAGCCGATTCCAAGCAACGGGTTATTGACTTACAAAAGAAGATCATCGATGTTCACAATGAAAAAGCGGTTCTGTTGGATAGATTATCACTGGCAGAAGTTCATCTTGAAAAATTAACTTTAGCTCTAGACACTCTTTTGAAAGACAAGTGCAATACCGTTGTGCAACTAGAAGGAAACGTTTCAAAATACAAAAAGGAAATGAAAGAGTTGGAGAGCATACTTGCTGCATACGAAACTGTGATGAATGTCAGTGCAAATAAAACCCTTCTTAAGGATCAGCTCCATGCAATGGTGAAAACAACAACCGCTTTCAAAACGCAGCTTTCGGAATCCAACAACAAAATCTCGGTGTTAGAAGATGAGCTTGTAAAGACAAGTAAGCAGAAAGATGAAATGGAGAATGAATTGGAAGAACTGAGAGGCTGGACAAAGTCGGTCAGTGAAGACCAAACTAACTTCAAACAATTCGCAGAAATGAAACGGCTAAAAGAGGAGCTAAAGCGAAACCTTCGAGAAGAAAATGAGGTAACGTCAGACCTTGAGCAAAGCGTCAACTTTTACAAAAAAGAAAATGAAAGACTGCAAGGGAAGTGTAACGATTTGGAGAAAGCAACGTGTGAAAAATGTGCCCTGAAAAATAATCACTTAGATGAAGTTGCAAGAGTTGTGGAGAACAGCAGAGTTGATGAGCTGAGAGAGGAATTACAGTGGTATAAAACGGAAAAGAAAAGACTAGAAATCTTGCTAGCGAAACATAATGGACGAATGGCTGTATCCGAACAGGAAAACTACCTATCAAAACAGAACAATCAAGAAACTAAAAGGATGGAAAACACTTCGTCCCTTATGCAGGATAAGATGCGACTAGAAGAAGAAGTGAGCGACCTTAAGGAGGATAAAATCCGACTAGAAAGCATCCAACAACTTGTTCACGAGTTTCTTTCTGTTGAGAAACAACAAACTAAACTAAAGAGAACCCTAAAAGCGTTTGCTTCGAGGTGCACTCAAGATGCAGAAGAGAATGCTTTGAGTGAAGACGAAACTGAGCAAAAACCTAAAAATAAAACTAATGACGTCTCCCCAGCAAGCAAAGTTCTTCTAAGGACATTGCAAGAAATGGAAAAGGAAAACAGCAGACTCTTGGAGGAGAACAATTCCTTAAAATTTCGTGTTCTAGATTTTGAAAAAGAGCTAGAGTTTGTTAAATTCAAACTTTCTATCAAAGAAAAAAGTGATCACAGCGGAGGAAGAAAAGCGCTAGCAACTGTCCTTGCTTCTGTTAAACAACAAAGAGAGCAGCTCCAAAAGGCTCTAGATGTTCTTTCGGGCGAGAAAGAAGATCTTGAAGCAGAGATTTGTGCTTTGAAAGTTAAGAGTAGCCGTTTGCAGGAAGAGTTGGCTTCATCAAACTTACAGAAAGAAAGTTTCGAAAACGAGTTGAAAGCTTTACGAAATAAATTACTGAAAGTAGATATTCCACAAAATAACCAGCACCATTCCACTGACGCAGAAACGAAATTTCAGACGTCTGACGATACCGCTGTGCTTCCACCCACGGATGAAAGTGACATCGAAGTTGAAGGGAAGGCAACAAATAGCAACGCAAGCAAACTTTCTCATTCCGGCGAAACAGCAAGAAGCAAATCAAGGCAAAACGGGATACATCACAGTAGAGAGAAAACCAGTCGTAAAGATCCTTTTCGGGTACGCTTTATGAAGGAATTTTAAAAGTCCTTTTGGGTATCTACTTTAACTTTACTTAAGAATGGTTCAGTAAGACGTACTAGCCATGATTTTGTTCTTCGACATTAATCAACTCTTTTTTCTCTTTTAGAACTTCTAGCTCTTCGTGCTTTAAGTGGTTAACGGCGGCGTGGTTGGCGTAGTGGTAAGATCTCTACCTTCTAACCACAAGGTCTCGGGTTTAAACCCCAGCTCAGCCGAGTGTTGAACATTTGTGTGACCTTTTTTTCCGCCAAAGTTGACTCAGCTTTCCATCCTCCCGAGGTCGGTAAAATGAGTACCAGCTTCTGCTGGGGGCTAACCTGTGATGGATTGGTGTCCCATCCAGGGGGAGCTAATGACTCTCATCTGCTTAACACTACAGAAACCGGAGATAAGCTCCGGCTCCAATAGGCCAATTAGGCTCGCAAAAGGATTTAGCTTTAGCCTAGCTTTAAGAAGGTGAATTAGCGAGATAGAGAGAATTAAGTAATCAATGATCGACGTAAGAACTAAAGAGAACAATAGGTCTACTGCAATAGACCTAATCCGCTGCCCTCAATGTTTCCCCAATACAGTCCGCTTGGGAAATAAGGTTTATTGTTTCAGATGTGGTAATGAGAAAAACACGAAAGAATGTTCAGCTTAAACAAAGAAACTCAATTCCCAAGAGGACCGTTTTGGGAAAACATTGAGAGCAGCGGGTTAGGTCTATTGGCTCTAGATCCTATTCTCTACGGTAGATTTTCATTAAACTCAGCCAAAATGTGGTAAAAATTAAAGGCTTAAAAACGACTGGTCACGGTGTTTTTTTCGGAATTTATTTGCGAAAATAAGAATGGCCAAATTAATCAAATAAGTGAATCAAATTTCACACGTTTTTGATTGAAATTGCTGCTTAGCTCCCGAGTTCTTACGCGGATCATTGTTTAAATGTGTTTGCGAAAGAAAAATGATTGTATACTTTTTCCCCTTCGGAGGAAGGCATTCTTATCTCATTTAGATACAATATTGTCACAAAGAAATACTACAAAAATTAGATTTTCTGGTAGTTGTAGAACCCAGAAAAAAAGGAATCGTCACTTTGTAGGGTTTCATCAACTGGTTCGGACGTTTGAATGAATAACACCAATCATTTCTACTCTTTAAGACAATCAAAATGAATGGTCACCTTAAAGACTTTCATCAACTGGTTAAAAAGTTAGAATGAATAATACCAATCATTTCTGCTATTCAAGACAAACAAAATGAATGGTCACTTTATAGGATTTCATCTATTTGTTCAAAAGTTAGAATGAATATTACCAATTATCTACTCTTCAAGACAAATGAAATGGTTCAAAAGGATTTCATCAATTTGTTCAAAAGTTAGAATGAACCACACCAATTATTTCTACTCCTCAAGACAAAGAAAATGGCAAATTTATAGGTTTCATCAACTGGTTCAAAAGTTAGAATGAATAACACCAATCATTTCTACTTTTCAAGACAAACAAAATGAATGGTTACTTTATAGGGTTTCATCAACTGTTCTAGAGTTTAGAATGAACAACACCAACCATTTCTACTCTTCAAGACAAGCAAAATGAGTGGTCACTTTAAGGATTTTCTTCAGCAAGTTCAAAAGTTAGAAACAATAATACTAATCACTTCCACTCTTAAAAGGAAGAAAAATGAACGTTCACTTTCTAGGTAAATGTTGAGGCTCTCAAAGTAAATGAAAAACTGTGCAAGAAGGAAAAACAGAATATTATACAGGCTAATCTTTTTTTCGCAAATAAAACGGCTTCATATTTCTGGCTGAACAAACTTTGACAACAAGTTATGATAAAGTTGATTAATCCATCGCAAGTTTCGAATATCGAAATTTGTTGTCACCAAGTGATAACTTGAGCTTTTGTCCCATCGTGAAATCGGCCATCAAGTGTCAGTGAGATTCTTAAAGTGGAGTGAAACCAATATATAATACAGCCCTTCCTATCATGGTAAGCAAATTATGTCTATTTTTAGTTTTGGTGTTTTGTGGATATTTTGTAATAACCGGAATAAGTGGCAAGTACCAAAACTATTAACAGTGAATTTATTCTATAGTTGGATAGCGGCAAAACTTCTACCGGGAGATATAGGTATTCACAAAGCCACTATCTATCGAAATTTAGTTAGAATTAGTGTTTTGGCATATGTAATAGCAAGGATATCCACTAAGTTATATTTTTTCTCATTTCAATCAATTTCTTAAATAGAAAAGATCGCAAAAACGACTACTCTTCGTCCTCGTCTTTGATATGAAGGTGAATACTGTCTGATATACTTATTCTTTCTGAATCAATCAAATTCCTTGTAACCGAGTTGGCGTATACGAGAATTTGGATTATCCTGTGTTTCCGTGTTAAAATAACTCCAGAAATTCCTGAAATTCAATGAATCCTAAAAAGTCAGAAAGACGTTTTCGGCCAACCTGAAGATTTGGTATTTATGATAGACATCGTGAAACAGTAATGCCTTAGTTCACTGTTTCATGATTTGGTATTTGCCAAAAGCTTATAGTACTAACTCATAAATGGAAACGACTTTAGTATTTTTTGTTTGCATTTAAATTAGCGTTATTAGCCTTGTTTTGAGTAGAACTTCTGAAAGAATATATAACGCAAAAACTAAGGTAGTTAGGCTAATTTGATTGTAACAGTTTATTATTATATCCACTTAAAGAAAACATAATTATTACAAAATTAATAGCTGCACCTCCCTTTCTCTTTCTTTTTCTCTTTTTTAATAATTTCTTTTTAAATCATGTTTTACTGTACATTTGACCAAAGCTGTACATTGGTTAATTGTGTTAAATTATCTTAAAAGAAAGCTAAACGTAAGCGGGATGTCGCTAAGAGAAGATAAACATACACGTTCAGTTATGCGTGCCAGTGGCAACTTGAAGACACTATACTGGGCACTATATTTTTATCCCGATAAACAACAACTGCGCGCTGAATAATAAATGATATATATTTTTAAAGCTGTTGACGTTTGTCCAACCAAATCTAAGAATTTATGCTATTCTGATTGTTGCAAAACAGGTTTTTATATTTTGAGGTACTTACTAACAATTTAGGCTATACATGTTCTAAATAGATTGTTAACATTTCTA